>JAODUO010002598.1:0-7500 GCA_025642075.2 Ridgeia piscesae
TTGTGCGAGTGATTTCGAGGACATTTTTTGCTGATATTTTTTTGACGGTAAATTTTGTTCTTTGGAAAGGTTTTTTGTGTCCGCTAAAAAAAATTTCTTAACATGTATTAATAATTATTATACATTACGTTGTTGTTATTATTATTACTACAATTGTTATCTGGTTCATGTTCAGTCTGGTGAAGAATTATTGTTTGTTGAAAACTATGATATATGAACATGGAAATGTTTGACCACGAATATGTCATGCTCATTCTACGCTAGTATTACAACTTACACTGTAACACTTAAACCGGAAGCAGCGGAATAAATAATAACAAATGCATTTAAACCAAACCGGAATAAAAACTTGCTGATAATACAATGTTTTCACTTGGACGTTTATTTACAATGATCAATACTACAATGAAACAGCTCATACACGTGCAAAGTTTTGCCATTTTATTCCGAAACTGATTATGCCATTCCAACATACAACGACCAGTAGCAAACGTAACAATTGACTACTATCAAAACTGAATAAATAAATTACAGTTATGACGCTAGGTTACTCACCAGTAAATATGATTGGGCTTGAACCAGATATCACAGGCCCATCTTTGTTATCGTCCCTTAATTCAATGGAAAGTAGTCCATATTCCCATATGATCTTCGCGAAAACTATATCATGGTCCCCCTGGAAAATACAGATACATGCAAATAGGTGCCAGAAATATCCTTGTTAAATTAAGTTCGCTTATCTTAGCCAAACATCGACCTGTTTTTAGTACCATAAAACAGTATATTTGCTTACACAAGTAGATATCTATTTATAGATACCCGTGCTTGATCCGCGGGTGCATGCATTCATATAAGCATGCATGCATGCACGCATTCGTACAAACACGAATACGTACATAGGTACACACATACGTCATGTCGGATATTTATATATGAAACCTCTTCGCGCATCTTTGAGATGGTGTTCGATTTATTAGTTTCGTGATAAAATTGTAATGCTCTCTTAGCAGTCCCAAGGACTGAATGCTGCAATTTACATTAGTATTTTTTAGTAAGCTTCAAAAGTATTTGTTCGAGGTAGCGATTGATATCCGCATGTACCGCATCGTGCTGCATCGTGCCGTTTTAACAGTTTCGTTGTTTATTATCGTTCTAATTTAACTTCTTTATTTTTAACACGCATGCAAATTCAGCGTTACCAGTATATACGTACATCATTTGCATCGACATTTCTAGTTGGTTCCTTCATGCCGGCGTTGACTTGGGAGCCGTCGATTGAGCAGTAGAGGGAGTTGCCAATGGATCCGTCCACGGTCCCGTCGGGGTAGCAGTCGTTGCTGATGATGCCTTGTTCGTTCCCGCCTGTTCCCGTTCTCCTGTAGTAGAACGTGATCACCAGCGCCTGGAAGTGGTCGTAGTTGTTAGAGAAAAACGGAACCTCGAGGCGACTGTTGCTACCGAGGAAGTGTCCACACTGGCTGCCCGGTCTCGGGCACACGGTGTCGTCGTCGACCAGTTCCACGCCGTCGTTGTACACGTAGATGCCGTTGTCCGCCAACTGGTATTGGTTGTCGAAATTGATGCAAAACAGCTTTGGAAGTTCGACTGTGAATTAAGCAATGCAAACAAAACGTCACACATGAACTATACAATCATCAATATAAACCACATGGGAAAAAATAAAGGTTTATCTATTACTAATTACCGACATATATATGGTATGTATTTAATATAATATTAACCTCAATAAAGTAAAAACAGGCGTATTATGAAAGTCCGTGTAGTGGACAAGGCGAAAACATGTTATCATAGCCCTGCACGGAACAATACTTACTAACTGTTGGCAAGGTGAGCGTGGGTGTCACACTTTCAAAACGTCCACAAACGCCAGTATCGTCAGGGTCGTCGTATACCTCGACACATGTCAATTTATCCTGGTCCCAGAAGGTGCAGTTGGGACACATCATCGGGAAGACGTTCCACTTGTCGGGGCCACCGGCCGGCTCGCACATGTAGAACTTCTGGCAGTTGTTGGGGTCAGCCGCGAATCCGGGAGTGCTCTTTGTGAGGTTGTAGCACAATGAACACTTCTCTGTTTGGATGTGTAAAAATGCATCGTTTGTTCTTCGTTATGGATAGGGAGACAACACACAGGTGTTTTATACATACATACATACATACATACATACATACATACATACATACATACATACATACATACATATATACATATACATACATACATACATACATACATACATACATACATACATACATACATACATACATACATACATACATACATACATACATACATACATACAGACAGACACACATACAGACATACAGACATACAGGTTGGCAGGCAGACAGACAGACAGACAGACATATAGACATATATATCAACATATACAACGAACCAGTATGACGTCATTTTAAAGTTTGGACATACATACATACATACATATATACATACTTACATACATACAAACTTACATACATACATTCAGACATATATACATATAGACATATAAACATACATAAACACAAACAGACATACAGACATACATACATAGAGACAGACAGGCAGGCAGGCAGGCAGGCAGGCAGGCAGGCAGGCAGGCAGGCAGGCAGGCAGGCAGGCAGGCAGGCAGGCAGGCAGGCAGGCAGGCAGGCAGGCAGGCAGGCAGGCAGGCAGGCAGGCAGGCAGGCAGGCAGGCAGGCAGGCAGGCAGGCAGGCAGGCAGGCAGGCAGGCAGGCAGGCAGGCAGGCAGGCAGGCAGGCAGGCAGGCAGGCAGGCAGGCAGGCAGGCAGGCAGGCAGGCAGACATACAGACAGACAGACAGACAGACAGACAGGCAGACAGGCAGACAGGCAGACACACATACAGACAGACAGACAGACAGACAGACAGACAGACAGACAGACAGACAGACAGACAGACAGACAGACAGACAGACAGACAGACAGACAGACAAATAAATATACATACATGCATACATGCATACATGCATACATGCATACATGCATACATGCATACATGCATACATGCATACATGCAGACATGCATGCATGCATGCATGCAGGCATGCAGGCATGCAGGCATGCAGGCATGCAGGCAAGCAGGCAAGCAGGCATGCAGGCATGTAGGCATGCATACATTAAGCTGTAAACATCAGTTGTATTTATACATCTGTAGGAGGAATTGCTCTATATTAATTATCATTGACACGGATCTTATTAGAGGACATTGTTAATGTAAGCAACTATAATGCAGGTATTGCATATGCACATATTCGGCGTGATACTGTCACACTGTAGCTCGTTTGGGCATCCTCGTCAATAAAACCATCCCTAATAAATGTCAAGGGATAAATGTAAAACTATAATTATATCCCGCGCCGATGTATATTTCTTGGCTGCCTTGTTGTCCATGGACACAGGCACGGGCACGGGCACGGGCACGGGCACGGGCACGGGCACGGGCACGGGCACGGGCACGGGCACGGGCACGGGCACGGGCACGGGCACGGGCACGGGCACGGGCACGGGCACGGGCACGGGCACGGGCACGGGCACGGGCACGGGACGCGGACGCGGACGCGGACGCGGACGCGGACGCGGACGCGGACGCGGACGCGACGCGGACGCGGACGCGGACGCGGACGCGGACGCGGACGCGGACGCGGACGCGGACGCGGACGCGGACACGGACACGGACACGGACACGGACACGGACACGGACACGGACACGGACACGGACACGGACACGGACACGGACACGGACACGGACACGGACACGGACACGGACACGGACACGGACACGGACACGGACACGGACACGGACACGGACACGGACACGGACACGGACACGGACACGGACACGGACACGGACACGGACACGGACACGGACACGGAGAGAGAGAGAGAGAGAGAGAGAGAGAGAGAGAGAGAGAGAGAGAGAGATCAATGGAGAGCAAGAGAGAGAGGCGCAATAAAAAAAAAAATTAATATTGAATTGTTATGTTTTGTCCAGTTTGGTTCGGGCAATATCTTATTGAAACAGTAACATGCCTAAGAGCGGTCCACGATGTACCTCCCCACCGAATGTTACATTAACCTATATCGGGAAAGGGCACATGTCGACACCAAAGCAGAACTAATGTCCGCTTTAAATCAACTCATTCAAATACAGTGTGGGCGAACTATCGATCATGTCTTAAGTACCGTCAGTATATCATTGGATACGTTTTCTTAGTGGATTTCTGGTCTCCTAACGTATCGTTGGCATTATGCGCAATAACCGATAACAACATTTGACTCAATATTCCTACACAGTTTTACTACTATCTGGATTACTCATCACGTTTGTTGTATGAGTGTGTTCTAATATTATGTGTATATAATTTCAGAACGTAATTACGCATGTATATATTAGTAAGATTATAATAATACAGTATGCTCGACCCGTATATATTTCTTATTAAATTATTTACACAAATGATGTAAATAAACTTTGCGTAGGTGTGTTTGTGTGTATGTGTGCACCATTATTAGCTCATTTGTGCGGTGAAATAAATTATATCACATTTGCATTACATTATTTGTGTACATATTTTAATATGAAATGGATACGGTCGAACACAATGTTATATCACTATAATTGGTAGTAATAGTAGTAATAGTAGTATTAGTAGTAGTAATAGTACATGTAACTGTAGCATTAGTAGTAGTAGGAATAGTAGTAGTAGTAGTAGTAGTAGTAGTAGTAGTAGTAGTAGTAGTAGTAGTAGTAGTAGCAGTAGCAGTAGCAGTAGCAGTAGTAGTAGTAGTAGTAGTAGTAGTAGTAGTAGTAGTAGCAGTAGTAATTAGTAGTAGTAATAATAGTAGCAGTAGCAGCAGCAGCAGCAGCGGAGTAGTAGTAGTAGTAGTGTAAGTTAGTAGTAGCTGTTGAGTCAGTAGTAGCTAGTAGTAGTAGTGTTTAGTCTATAGTGTGGTGTGTGGTGTGTAATGGGTTTTAAGTGTGGGGTTTTGAGAAGGAAAGGGGAAGGGGGTTTTACGGAGAGAGGAAAGAGTAGTGTGTGGTGTGTGGTGTGTGTGTGAAGTAAGAGTTGGAATAGTAGGTAGGAGGAAGTAGCAGCAGCAGCAGCGGCAGAGCAGTAGAAAGGGTAGAGAGAAGTAGTAGAGTGGGAAAAAGCAGAGCAGCAGCAGCAGAGAGCGTGTGTTGTTGTTGTGTTAAAAAAAATTAATGGCCCCGGCAGCAGCAGCAGAGTAGTAGCAGGTAGAGTAGTAGTAATAGTATGGGGGTTTTTGGGGGAGGGTAGGTGTAGTGGGTAAGGGTAGGGTATGATGTGGTGAAAGGAAGAGGCCACCAAGTTCCCCAAAAGGTTTTGGGCCCTGGTAGGGTGTGGTGGGTGTGTGGTAGGGGTAGGTAGGTAGTAGTAGGAAGGTGCCACAGCAGCAGCAGCAGCAGGCAGCGGTGGTAGTAGTTTTAAAATTCCCCTTGGTTTTCCTGTTTGATGGAATGGAACCCCGGGGAGCGCAGCAGCAACAGAAGTATTGTGTTTTTTTGGGAGGGGGCCCCCGGGAGAGAGAGTAGAGAAGGGGGTGAATTGGTGGGGGTGGGGGTTTAGCGGGTAGGGGTAGTAAAGACAAAAAGGGAGCAGCCAAGTTGCGGTGGGTTTGGGGGGCCTAAGGAGTGTGAGAGGGTTGAGGAGGGGGGGTGGAGGGAATAGGGTGGGGGCGGGCAGGTGCTTTGAAAAGGGGGGGCCAGCGCAGAGGTGAGTTAAATTAGGGTTGTGAAAAGTTGTGGTTAGGAAAAGTGAAGGAAAATAGATGATGGAGTAGTAGTAGTAGTAGTAGTAGTAGTAGTAGTAGTAGTAGTAGTAGCAATAATAATAGCAGTAGTAGTAGTAGTTTAGTAATAGTAGTAGTAGTATTAATAGTAGTAGAAATAGTAGTAGTAGTTTTAGTAGTAGTAATACTAATAATAGGAATAATAGTTAAAGGGAGTCGATAGTAAGAGCAGTCCCCTTATTCGATGGGAAACATCAGCAAGACAACCACGTTCTTCAGCACGCTTGTCAACAAAGAAACATAAAAATATATCGAAATCATTGTATATGTCAATAATTTTTCATCGTTCGTTGCAATGAACACTTTTTCTCAACATTACTACGCAATGATTCCTCTTATGACAGGTATGCAACAAATGCTGATAAATGTAGTTTGAAATACTGCATATTTAGTGTTAACATTTTTCAGGCTGGCATATTTCCCCACCTGTATAATTATTGGGCAATAAAAACTGGTAGATATAAAGCGGGACTTCCAGAAAGGTGCCACGCGAGATGTTATTGTCACATACCTCAATACATATGCTGATTTATTTTGCGGTGTCCTTTAATAAGCCGTCACAATCAGCTGCGCAGTTTGCCTTGGATGGCAATGTGTGAATCGTGTTAGGTATGTACGTACTGCATGCACGTACGCCATGTTGTTGTACGTTTAACACGCCGTTCCCGAGTAACCGAGACTCCATGAACGTCGTTGTGTTTACGTCCTCGTCTATGTTAAACGACTGGTGAACCACTTAATCATCGGTTTCTCGCAACCGTTGACCGATATCGAAGGACGCGGTGGACTTGGCGGATAACTGACACCATTGACGCCACGAGGTTATGTGTACGATGCTAACAGTTCGCTGACATATGTGTATGTTTCGGTGGTGCAGTAAGTAACATTTTATGAACTTTTTAAAACAAAATACGTCGCATCAGGCTGTGAGTGGAAGATACACTAAAAGCCGGTCGGACCCTTCTGAGTTAAGCATACGCAAGGGCCGCGCCCGATTAAAAAGATGTATGCAATTGCTACCTCTGATTACTGCCCCCCTGCCCCCGACAATACTAATAGTGTACCATATTGTTCTTGCGGGGGCAATGATGTATTGGCATAAAACTACCCCGAATACTGTATTATATTCCCCCTCCACTATACAACAACTTATCATTAAATGATGTTTGTCGATTAATTATTATATGAAAACATGCTAGGTTTTTTAAAAATTATTAATAATAATAATAATAATAATAATAATAATAATAATAATAATAATAATAATAATAATAATAATAATAATAATAATAATAATAATAATAATAATAATAATAATAATAATAATGTTATTGTCCAATCATAGAATGGAAAAATATTTTGCACTTTGGAGGTTGCATAAAAACACAATATTTAAGTCACATAATAATGCATGTATACAGAAAAATCAAGCATGAAATAGAAAAGGGCTAATATATACATATAATATATATTAAAATAAATAAATTTGCTAAAAAATTTTATGGGGTTTAAAAAAGAAAAAAAATTAATTAATTAACATGATAAAACAACATCGCATTGACAGCGGTAGAGACTGTGATAGGTCAACTATTAATTGTATTGTGGCATTAACTCTATTATTAAAAACAATATATATATATATAT
>JAODUO010002598.1:12500-23313 GCA_025642075.2 Ridgeia piscesae
ACCGCTCACCACAAGTATTAGTTTCGTTGATGCTGTCAAAATATGTCTCTTACGTGACTATTCAAACATCGGTGCCGTTTTTGATTCAATGCATGTCAAAGTTCACTACCACATCAAAACTGCACAGAAAATACATTTCATTAGACTGTTCTCACATTAAATGGGCTACTTGTTGGTCGGATTGTCTGCTATCTTCTTTCAAGTAGTTTGATGAATATGCACATACTATCTTTCGTGTTACGTCGGCCTGTTACTATCTCACGAACAATCAACACTGTACTTGAATTAGCATTTCATTTGAGTCAATTATATGCGAATAATTTGCATATGTTTAGTAAATACTATAGTACAATAACAATGTCATACGTTCTAAACATCAATAAGAAGGAGGCGAATTTGTATGGGTTTTCCCCGATGACCTTGCATATTTATGAACATTATTTACGGGGACAGCAGCACCATGATATATCTGAAGTAAATAATGTGTATCTACGGGTTTTAATAAACATGCTCCGCATGGAACCCGCCATGTGTTATGCGTCAGAGGCGTTACTGACACCAAGACTCTTCAAGAAGGACACAAACTACCGGAGGGCTTCATCACCAGGTTTGAAACTGGCCATCACCCTGAAGTACATGACGGCACGGAATCGCTACAAGACTCTCGTGTAGGGTTTCCGGGTGCTTCACAACACAATCGAGCTCATCATCAGGAGGGTATGCCAAGCCGTCATTGATCAGTTCAGAGACGAAATCATCTACTGCCTCCCTGCACATTCCGAGCGTCGATGAAATTGACACGCTGTTCTTACCATTCGTGCAGACGTCGTTGTACAATCCAGCCATTCGGTGAGCAAACGGAAAGGATACTGGCAATTAGAGAAGCACTCTACCTATTATGAAGCGTTTCGGAAAGCGGTCGAAGAGTGTTCGAGAAAAATAAGGTGTGATATTAAACCAAACGAGCCGTTGGAGTTGCATTCAGAAAGGATTCCAGGAGGATGCTAGATGTATGCGGAAAGCATTCGCCGAAAAATACCTCCCTCACCATTCGCGCTAATCTGAATCAAAATATAAACAATATTTTAAATAAATCGGAACCTTATCATGTTCATGTGACAGCGCATAAGAGGGCTTGTTCTTTTGTAAATATCTGATATGATAAACTTTTCTGCTAGTAGTTTTCACTTTATCAAGTAGTGAATGAATAAACCCGGACGACGTTGAAATTAACAGCTGCCGATCACATGAAGGCGTAGATGTATTAACTTACTCGTTAATTTGATACACCATACGTGCTAGTATTGAACCCCATGTTGCTGCGGGCTATATTCCATAGCATCATCGCTTGACTTATTATCCATGTACACATATCATTATATGGCATGGAGCACTTTAAACGCAGGTTTTATTGATTTTGGAATAAAACTCGCAGGATCAAATAAAAAGGCAAGTTCTTAAAGCCAAGTTCTTATATAGCGCAATATCCAGTCCTACGACCTTTCAAAGCGCTTTACGTTATACTTCCCTGAAAGACCTGTTCACTCAGACACCATCTCGGCTTCTCTGGGAAGCATCCAGCCATATGCTACAAATAATGCGCGAAGGCTATTTGTACACATATCCACCACTGTCTAGAGTCAGGTACTCATATATACGGCTGAGTGAACTGGAGCAATGTAGAGTGAAACAAAATTGCTCAAGGTTTTAACACCGCAGCACATGATTCGAACCCGAGTTCTCGTAGTCGAGAGTCCGAAGCTCTACCCCTGCGCCTTTGCGCTCTACAATATAATACATGTATATTATTGGTCATCACTTTGTCTATGCGAAAATGTAGCATTTTGAATACAAGACAAATAAACTCATAACATAACTAATGATAAATGCATTCAATTTATTAAACACAAGTTATTTAAACACGCATTGGTGTTAGGTCTCTTGACCAGGGTTCGAAAATGTACTGCAGTATCTGACATTGGACACGTTATCTTCATAAATGTTCCATGCCCCTCGGCTGCACGAGTTCGTTCCTGGCAATAGACGGTGATACTTATGTATGTGCGAACATATTGCTTGTTTTATTGCAGAGAGGATGGATCCGTCCATGAGAAGTTTGGATGGTGTTCGTGTTACAACATCTACCAGAACGAAACATCTGAAGCTGCATGGGTAGTCAAGTTTGCATTATTGGGAATTACAGGTGTACATGACACCCTAACCCTGCAACATGTAACACGCACAACCAAGATGAATTGTGCATGTTTCAGTATTACACATTTGACGAATATAACTTAAAATAACAGTGGTAATTTCCTTTATCAGATATATTGAATCAACGTAACTATATCACGGTGCCGTCTTTGTTTTTTTATAAATCGCTGCAATCGGTCATTAGGGCTCCTTGAATTTCATCTTTTGCAGACATGTGTATTGCAAAAGCCATCCAAATTCCCATTGAAAGCACCCTCTGTTCTGTAACTCCTGATTGAAACAAATAATATAATTTGTGCAACTTTGTGTTTGAAGGATCGCTTCATACAGCAACGCGACACGGGTTATCAAGTATTAAAATTAAAATGCTCTGACCAACGCATTCATGGCTTGAGCGTTTTGAAACTTTACAGCAACTATTACCAACTTTCATTTTGTTCTACCTGAAGTTCTGCATAATATATGGGTCTCCCACGATTTCGATAGTTCGCCCTTTAAATGACAATGCTGATACGGTCAAGGACAAATTCATTATTATATCCACTGACCCGCGTCTGATGGTAATGAAGGTTTTAAATTGCGCCTGTCCGTTTATGCCTCGACACACACATTTGCCACCATACAAGTGGTATTGTATTACCTATTGACCGTGGGACCACCTAGCTATTTACATATTGGACAACCAGAACAACAATCGCAGAGATACAGGTTTTAAAATGTAGTTGTTCGTGGGACAATGGAACTGTTGAATGAACAAATGTTGGTTGTAGTGTTCCGCTGGACAAGAATATATTTTTGACGCATTTCGGGCTGCTAAAGAAATATGATTAAATGTATTGTTGTGGTGTAATGAGATCATTACAAAGGATCTAAAAGGATACCGTGATGTTGTAGGTCAACGACAGGTAACATATTTACCCCTGCGATCATTACCTTTTCTTACGTAGACACCATACACATACACCATACGTTTGTTTGGTAAAGTAAGGTGAAGGCGATTACCACAGTTTTTCCTAGTCAGCATGTAAAGTAGAATGATCATTCCTTTGGAGTAATTCATCATTGTTAATAATTTCCGAAGCATGCACACTTTTCGTTAATGAGGACGGATCAGAGGCTTCCGTATGCATATAAAGTATGTTGTGGCGTAGTTGCTAGTGTTGGTACGTATTAGTCACAACTGATGGACGAGTAAAAGTATTCTTTGTGCGCTTCCCAAAAGCTTGGCAAATGTTAATGACCCCTTAGACCAACAGTCCTGCTCTGGGTAATTCGACCGCTGTTCCACATTACATACTTCCTTTGATCGTTTTATTTGCCTGCACCATACGTACACATATGATTATCTTTGTTTTAGAAATGTTGGACAAATGCATGTAATGCGAAAATAGTCAAATATATCAGTGAAATGTTTCCTACGGAACATAACAACACGTCGTACGTGCATGCAGCACGTAAACATTTAACACGGTTTACAAGCTGTCGGTAGAAAACGCTGTGCATTTGATGAGGGTGTTGTGAAGGAAGACTGCAAATGTTGCAATAATGTGTCGCCAGGCACATTGTTGTGGGAGACATTATGTTTGTATGGAACAGAAACACTGTGGAATTGGAAAGGTAAAAGCAAAACAATTGTTGAGTTTATTAATGTTTTAGTTAGGGCATAATATAGCGTACCATACGGTTTGTGGTTAGCCTAAACACGACATCGTGAACATGAAATCAAACTAAACTCGATTCTGGTGGCGTGTTGCTTCTGAATTGTGTTCACCTCGTGGTATCCAGGGTAAATCCGGGATGATTGGTGTGCAATGTTTACCGTTGGTATTTCTAAATATCCAAATATATGTAACTGTCATTCTCAGAAGAAGCCATGCCGACCAGGTCGGATTGAAAACAAATTGTTCCTGAGAAGTATGGTGGTATATAAAACAAATGTCTTGCATCACTCAGTCGTCTGCGGAGGTAAGTTGAACTTTGGATAAATATCAAAGGAACTATTGATATATACATATTTCGTTTAACAGAGGATAGTTAAATTATGGCGTTCAATGTCCTTTGACAAATTCCCCGATGTGCCCAAAACAGGAATAACTTAAAATATATTGTCTGATGTTACAATATACTGTGACAGCATGAACACGGGCACAAAACAGCCAAAACAATAAATGTATTGTTTTTGCTTTATAAAATATAGCTGTAAATACAGACACGGCCTGACGATCAGTCAGCATTATCGGGTTTTGCCAAGGGCGTTACTAGAATTACCTTGGATCAAAAATGCTCAATTGCTACTATTCCAACATATAGTGCCAGAACTGTCTTAGTATAGTGTATAATTATCAATACGCACGTAGGTATGTAGTGTAATTGTTTTCATAGCTACACATAATATACTAGCAGTGTGTTTATATAAGTTTTTTAGTGACAGTGAAAATAAGTGTAAACATCCAACGGAATATTCGTTAGAATGTATTTGGTGTTGCTGCTGTCAATCAATTAAATGTCAGTCAACATAAGGCAATGCTAACATGTATCGCGTGTGTGTGTGTGTGTGTGTGTGTGTGTGTGTGTGTGTGTGTGTGTGTGTGTGTGTGTGTGTGTGTGTGTGTGTATGTGTATGTGTGTGTGTGTGTGTGTGTGTGTGTTGTGTGTGTGTGTGTGTGTGTGTGTGTGTGTGTGTGTGTGTGTGTGTGTGTGTACGAGAGTGCTTCAATGCGAATGGCATAGCAACGACACACGTGGTATTTAATGATATTATTATAATTGCCTACAAATGTATCAACGCGTAATAATTGCAACGTCATGTCATAGCTTTCATAATTAAAATGAATTACTTAAAACAGCATTTCAAAGAAGAGTTTATTGCAGGGTAATGTAAAGCGATAGAGACAAGCCAGAATCACAGTAACGTGATTGAACAAAAAGAAAGAAAAAACAAACCAAAAACGTTCATCGTAATCACATAGTTGAGTTTCTATGGAACAGCGATCTGAAAGTCATATGTTGGGAACTTCATTGATGTTGCATGTCGTTTTGCATCGACGATATCCTACCATTTGTACAAGCAGATCTGACAGGAGTAGAATAATAGATACAAATTGATAGACAACATCTAAGTTGTACATTTTCACTTAAACTGGTGTGAATGCTAGTATTATCTTGTGTGCGTAGCGCAACTCCGTGGTAATGTGCCATCGTGTTGATTGCAAAATAAAACACAGTAACATATTAATATCGGTGTTTACATATAACTGATTGTTCCGATCGTTTCATAATAATATTATTATCTTCGTCAAATTGATTGCATTGATCATAACGAAAATGAATATGGTAGTATGGTATCTTGCTCTAAAACTAATAATAAAGTAGGAGATCGGTCAAGTTTAGTAGTCAATATAGCATTGGCGATAACATACACATACGTTTTTAAATAGAGGCACATCACTGATAGCTCACATATATATATGTATATAATATATGGTTTTACTCCGCATGCATACCACATCAACTTGAGGTGCGCCGGAAGTGACATCACTTATGCTTATTGTGTGTAATTTGCTCGTAACCTGAACTTACAAATAATGTGCATTTTGTTTGTGAATTATGTTGTGGACATATTTCAGAGATAGCTACTACTATTACTGCTACTACTCTACCACTACTACTACTACTACTACTACTACTACTACTATTACTACTACTACTACTACTACTACTACTACTACTATTACTACTACTACTACTACTACTACTACTACTACTACTACTACTACTCACTATACTACTACTACTACTACTACTACTACTACTACTACTAATCTAATACTACTACACTACTCGACACTGCTACTACTACTACTACTACTACACTACTACTACTCTCTACTACTAATACTACTACTACTACTGACTCTACTACTACTACTACTACTACTACTACTCTTCTACTACCACTCTCTGCTACTCTCTCTACTACTCTCTCTCTCTGCTATGTCCTCTACTACTACTAATCTCTACTCAATACTACTACTACTACTACTACTACTACGACTCTACGACTACTACTCTCTACTCTCTACTACTACTCTACTACTATTACTACTACTACTACTACTACTACTACTCTACTACAACCTACTACTACTACTACTACTACTACTACTACTATTACTACTACTCTACTACTACTATTACTACACTCTACTACTACTACTACTACTACTACTACTACTACTACTACTACTACTACTACTACTACTACTACTACTACTACTACTACTACTACTACTATTACTACTACTACTACTACTACTACTACTACTACTACTACTACTACGCAGTGTACTCCGTGCATCGAGGAGACGTTGTGCACGGTAAACCACAGCCGGCGGGCGGTCACTCAGTAACACTCACTCCTGAGTACCGCGTACAATCACAACTGTCTAGCGTTCCTTCATTTTATTTAAGCGCAAACATAAATATATGTGCATTACAGCAAACTACGTATGGCAAAACATATAGTAGGCCTATTTTGAGTTACGGCTGTTCGATATTGTTTTATCGATAGAGATGATGATTCCAAACGGGATGGAGTGAACAACGTGTTTTCCAGATGTAGAGAATTGATCGTCTGACGGCGATGTATCGAATGTAGGTGAACACATTAATCATGGGTCCAACGCTATGAACATATTCCCGCAATGGAGATACGCTAGGGCGTCTGATCGAATGACGGATCAACACATATGTTAGCCTACTTTATTGAAATTGTGTGATTGTTTGACGTCGATTAAGCTTAATAGCGTGAGATCACGGTCCTCCAGTGTTGTGTTTAATGATACGCTTAAACGTTTTCTGTATCAAATTATTATTCGAAACAATAAATAGTAACCTATTTAACAAGTATCAATAACATGACACTGTGTTGTGGCCCACTCAATGACCTACCACTTTACCGATGTAATTTGCCAATATCGGTCGTTCATGGGTTACTTTTATTTGGATAGCCATATAACGGTATTCTGAAAGAGCAAGTTTATAACAAATATTCCAAAACTAGATTATGATATCCAAGGACCATGGCAAAAAATAGAAGATGAGTCAGGATAATGCTGGATTTTTTTCCGAGGTTTGCATATTAATGTCGGAGAATCATCGGAGTCCGTTACCCAAGTTTTTTCTGAACTGTGCCAAAGCGTCAGCGTTTCGAAGTTGCCGGACGTAGAATCGGAAGAGAGGTGTGGATTAACGTTCAAGGTGTGTTTGAATTGTAAAACGGACATTGCTGGAGAATTGTTACAGAGCAGTAATATAATAATTACATGTAGGATATAACACGTTAACGAGTAGGTTAATATATCGACTCCGTAATATGGGCGGCATCTGGCCATTTCAATGTCGTCGGGGTTTAATAATTCATTACTTACTAATGTACTAGCATAAACATACAGCTCGAACGTTTCCAGAACGGGAAACTTGTCGCATTCCAAGACAGTACTTTTGTGTATGCCCACCATTATCTTTTCGACCGCATCGAATGTCCTTACGAACTGCCAGAATGTTTCTGGAACATCATGAACCCCACTAGAACCCAAAACGAATGTTAATCAATGTTATTCGAGAAACGTTCGAAATCCCATATGTTTCGATGTGACAGGACCATTAATGAATGGTTTAGTTGCGAATAGTTTTGCGAACTGGGTAGCACATAGGTTCGCTCAAACTGTCACGTTGTATTACTGTGATATGGATCAGTAGCTCCGGTTGAGTGTAACTACCGCCGTGAAGTGTGCACCGGTATCCTCTAATACTCATTGTATTGTCAGACGAATGATAGTGTTACTTATTTCACAGTCAATTTACCTTTTTAGTTACCTTTGACTGTTCTCAGTAGTCGACCTAAATCGGCCACAAATATGAAGCATCAAACTATGTGCGAAAGAGCGTATGACATATCATGTATGAATTGAAATGCCACGTACATCTGACACATGACACGCACAGTTTGAACCCGCATAAGAGAGCATACACAAGTTAGCCGCTACATATCGCAATCACACAGTAGACTGGGAGGGAACCAAAGTTGTAGAGGAGTCAGACTGGATGACGAAAAGCATAATATAAGTTTGAACTAGACCAATACAGAGGACAAACATTAATATATATGAAAGACGGTACCGACTGACACATATCAACGACGATCTCCTGAAGTAGCACATATAGCGCGAACCCTGGGGAAAAACACCGGATTAACCCAGCGAGGAATGACTAACGTGTCGCCATCTAGCGATAACCATCTGGAGAAGATTGCTGAAAGCTGCCTAAACGTCACGGAAAATCTGATTGAGAATATTAATTTTTTAAATCCCACATTTAAGCAGCCAATCAGAGGAACCTCTTCTCATATATTTTGAAACGAAAGAACACAATATAACATAATATTATGGGAGAGAAACATGTTGTGTTCTAACATAGTATGGTCTTGCATTTTTCGTTACAGTGAACATTGTGTAGAACAGACAATATATGTATATATATGAGATGCCCTATCAAACAATACGCTTTGCGGTAGTTCTGCATAACAGTTCCGTAAACATACCCAAAAACAAACCGTCAGAGTTTTTATTTAAACAAATCTAGCAATACACAAACTACTTCGCGAGCATTACGTCTACGTGCGAGTGTAAAAAATATAATGCTATGTCATATACATATGTCTGTACATGTAACATTATACTGTAATTTTTTTTCTTTTATGTTTAATACCTATATAATCTATCAAATGAAAATAAATTTTGATTTCATATATATATATATATATATATATATATATATATATATATATATATATAAAATATATATATATATATATATATATATAAATGCTTCAAATCAGATGTTGTTTTCAAAGCCTATAATTGTGAGATCACCCTTAAATGTCGCCATCTAGAGGCTTAGGAAATACATATTTTAGGAACAACTCGCCTTGTTTTAATGTGCACAGTTATACTCCTGCTTCAATACAAATCTACTTAGCGACTTTACCTCATATATAATAGTGAGAATGGGGCCGACCACCACATATACCTGTACTGCTTGTAAGGAATGCATACATCATAATCACAAAAAGGTACTTTCGTTTTTGATCTGCATGATATCACGACAGGTGAATGGTTCCTAATACACACATATGCACGCTCGCGCAAATATATTCACCAGCATTACGTAATTTTATCTTAAACAAACAACTTCCGCAACACTATTATCATATGTCCACCGTTGTTTGCGAGTTGCGCATAACATACGCTGAAAGAGCAGCTAAAACATATCCAAATAAATCAGGCCAAACTCATCTAACCGAGACAACTAAACAGTTTTAAGACAACACATTACTATTCAGCATCATCTACCCTGTTTGTAAAACTGCAAGTGCACGCACTGTCGATTGGTGGGTGTCACATGAGTGCATTCTTCTTATTCTTAAGATACGCCCGGGAAGAAACTAATACATAAACGTCATTTTAACAAAGTACCACAAACATAGTTACTACAAACGAACAATTACAATTGTCGTCGACAGAAGATGACGACCACAGAAACAGCGACGACGAGCAGCGCCACCACGTGGCGGGCGGCCGAGGCGCTGCTAAATTTTGCAGGATCTGAAACGGAAAACACATTACATACATCAGCTATATCATGGTACTGCTGCCCCGTAAATAATGTTCACCACAATGCAAGGTCATCGGGGAAAACCCTCGCAAATTTGCCTCTTTCGTATTGTTGTTTGGGCCGTGTGACATTGTTATTGTAGTATTAATTAAACATATGTAAATACTTCGCATAGAGTTGCACGGCTATGTTAGTGTCTTGTATATCAGCTTAACATGTCTAAAATTTCGAAATGTTCCATTCCAGGCCATGCAACCATCTTGGCGGGAAAATTGGTAGATGTAGAGGTTTGAAATTGGTGGTGTATAAAATTTGAAAACCAAGCGGAAATATTGATTGATAAGTATTATTCTTGTGTTATGGTTATTCATAAAGTTGTACTGGACATATATTGAGTAGTAGTTTTGGTTAAAGTTTGTTAGTTAACAGTATTTTTGAACATATTATTATAGTGGGTGATAAAAGGGTAATCTAGGCTTCGACAAATTGTAAACAAGATTGAGCAAATCTCTTTATTTGATATAGTATATAAGAGATAAAGCAATAAGAGTAACAACTACATATGTAAGATAAAACTGTGAATAGGTATCATTGTTATTAAAAATAAACAAGCGTTTTAGTAGGAAACCCTTGTTTGTTTATATAGGTAGTGTCCAACGTTTCCGCTAGGGAACGGTACCAGTACAGACTAAACTTATTGTTCATGGTAGCATAGGTAGTAAGTTGTTTATAACATAAAGTGTGCTGCAGTTGCTGTACACAATAAACAAACAGTCTTTCTAAAGACTAAGTTGGTTTAAACTAAGAGTTGATTTTGACAAATCGTAATATGGCACCTGGCAAGCGGCAAGTGAAGGCAATGAGGCACTTGGTGTGTAACCACTGCCACAGCTTGGTGGATTTTGCCGTATCGGGGTGCGGAAAA
>JAODUO010002599.1:0-24829 GCA_025642075.2 Ridgeia piscesae
GGCATGGCTGTGACTAAGAAGAAACTCGCCGAATCCCGGGATCGAATGCGAGGCCATCAAAATACCTGTCAGTGTTTCGAAGTTTTAGCGAGTTTCGACCACTTGTCAATGTCGCCTCGGCTTGTTACTCGCCTCTGCATTTCGGCTTCCGGCGGGTCTTGTTTACCAGCGCGTTCAGTTCTATCTTGAAAATGTTGGCCCTTATCGTTGCAACCGAAATTCAGCTATTTCTGAACGAAAATCATGTTCGCTTTACACGCCGGGTACACGAAGCGGGTGTAAACATCGCGACACGCCATCTGGCGATTATTTTAACGAAATTTTAAATACAGAGTTGCCCGATCTGTCTCTCAATGAGCCAAGCATTTGCCGACGTCACACATCAGTCAAAATGGCGCGACTTACGAACTTTGATGGAAAAGGTGTTCAATTTTTTTTTATTAATAAACCACTGACGTTAAAAATGTGATTACCGTTCAAAATAGTTTGTTTTTATTAACTCTTTCACGTGCATAGCATGTAACTTTTCCCTTTTGGGTCCCTTTAAAATATTTCACTATTTCAGCAATGTGTACGCTGTTGTTAGGTTTGGAGAAGACGTCACCTTCAGATATTGTAGAAATATATGGATGATATCATGAGCATAGCCATAGATGTAATCAAGTGCCATATGCTCCGCTCTTTCAACTATCTCAATATGACGCTGATCTGCCGCTATCATCCTGGTTGATAAAGTTACCGGATTTGCGGCCGTCGCAGAGGTTGGTTGGCGGTACTTTTGCAGTTTAGGCCCGCACCTCGAAGTTGGCCCACTTCCGGTAGATCGTTTTGATGTGGAATGGAGAGTTCTTTGTCTTCTGTAAAACCACCCTTTGACCAGTTGGTCTCCATTCTTTTTCAAAAAGGCAGTGGCTACGCGTACGTGAGCCGTACGTTTAGGCCGCCAGTCTAAAAGTACGGCATTCATACTGCGCATGCGCATGCGTATGCTTTTATTTTCGGTTACGTGAGCTGTATTTTTAGCATCGTTTATCTAAGCCTAAGGTACGGCATTCGATAAGCGCATGCGCATGCGCATGATTTCTATACGTGAGCCGTATCTTTAGTAGCTGTCAGTTCCAAAAGTTTCCCTGCACATGCATGTTTATATACATAAGCTCTATTGCCGTATATTTAGCACTCAGATCTAAAAGTAGACCTATAGCTAGGTGAGTTTTTTCGCGTATGCATGCCGTACGTATATTTAGCAAACAAATATAAAAGTACGTTAGTTTTTTCCGCGCATGCATGTTGATGTACGTACGAACGGAAGCTCTTTTGGCACTCAGTTCTAAATATACGTGAGATTTTGTGCGTGTAATTTTTTCGCAAGTTGACATCACTTATATAGCCCTATACGGCAGTCAGTAAATCTAACAATGTCGAAACAAATCGCTCCCTCGTGTAATTCCGCCGTACCGATGCGACGAGACGGACGCAGCATGCTTGCGCAGAATTGAAAAAGAGGATACGCGCGCATCCTCACGTACGATTAGGCCACGGGTCTAAAGATACGGCTCACGTATGCGTAGACACTTCGTTTCAAAAAATGGTGCGGTGCTAAGCCTAAGGTGCAATTGGGTAAACATTTGGAACAGTTAATTGGTTCAGCATGATGTCATGATCATTCCTCTGAGCAACTCCATTAATTCGAGACATTCAGGAAAGTAGCAGGTGCCTATATATCTCAACGGCGGTTACTACTTTACATGTTAATGGATTAAAGAAACGCTCAATGGTATCGTCTTGGCACCCGTCGGATTACATCCGGCGTCACCAGAAATGCTGCGGCAAGTTTGCGAGAGATGGCGCGTCTGTCGCGTCGTCGTGACGTCACAGTAAGCTTGACGTCTTCCGCGTTGGCGCCGTTACGACACGAGCCGCCGTATGCTAGCAAGGGCCTGCAGACCTAAGTCAATGGGGTGAAGGGAATGCGTGCGTGTAACTTGTCTGACCAAAGTCCTAACTATCCGTAGCCATCGCAAAGGTCTTTTTATTGTCATTGTCGTTAAGTTGGCCTAGAGAGGACGCAGAGAGCATTCCTAAATTAGTCACTGAGAAATGTTGAACGTATAGTTACCGAGGATTTGCTAATTATGCAAAAAACAATAAGTATGTTACTAAAATATGCTGGAACTTGTACAATCCTCAATTGCTTCACATGTCAACAAAGATAATATAATTATGAGTATACTATATTTATATACGGCGTATGTGCAAATGTCTATATTGATGCAATATGTAGATTTAACAAGATTTAACAAGATTGCCACCTAGAGATTCAAGTCTAGATGGCAGGTGGACTAGGAAGCCATTTGGCTTATCGAGAGTCCAACCTATCTATCTAAGTATACCCCGCCCGTCTTAGGTATATGTCGATTTTATTTTTAAATATATTAACACTACTAGCACCTATACACAATCAGCTGATAATCTGTTCCATTCGTTTACTGTTCTTTGTGAAAATGAAAATTTCTAATATCCAGTCTACACTGCTTCTTTGCTAATGTAACTCCATGTCCTCTAGTCCTTCTCTCTTCCTTGACTGTGAAAAAAATATTTCATGTATGACATGCGTTGTCCGGCGCACGTACACACCTTGATTTCTCTTTTTGTCTATCTGCACATCGTGCTTCTATGAATATGAATCACAATTTGCAATGACTTATGATAGCGACTGTTAAGTCTTAATACGTACGAGTCACAGACCGTTCTATTATACTGTTGTAGAATTACATTGTTTGTATATGTATGTATGTATGTATGTATGTATGCTATGCATGCATGCATGCATGCATGCATGCATGCATGTATGTATGCATACATGCATGTATGTTGCTAGTGCTGCTCTGCAGATATCTATTATCTCAATTTTCCATCAAAAACTATATCAGGGCGTCACATTTATCTGAAGTAATTACTACGTCTATGTGTGTTCGGTGAATATCTCGCCAACCGGAAGTGCATGCGTGGCACCACACATCCACTTCTGATCTGGCAATAAGGACGACTTCCACGCTTATTGCCAGAGCTGCTCTGCGGCTCTCTGCTATCTCACTTTCCCCGGTCGTGTAAAACACTAAAAAACTAGATCACAGCGTCACATTTATCTCAAGTAATTACTACATCGACGTCTGTTCGCTAAAATATATCGCCAAGCGGACGTACATGCACATTCACACACACACACTTCTGCTCTGGCAATATGGACGATTTTCGCGCTTATTGCCAGAGCAGCTCTGCTGATATCTCGGATCTAAATTTTCCAGCCAAGATCGTCTAATTCACTCTAAAACTATACCAGAGCGTCACATTTATCTGAAGTAATTACTATGTCGACGTGCGTTCGCTGAATATATCGCCAACCGGACGTGCGTGCGTGCACGCACGTCCCGATCTATCCAGTTCTGCTCTGGCTTATTGCCAGAGCTGCTCTGTCGATAGCCTAAGCCAACGAGGTATACAAAAATAAAACTGGCACCCAGATGAGATTTTATTGGGTTTTTTGCAAGATCAAATATAATGCAATGGGACCAGTACTACTATATATGCATCCATGTGGTAATGTGAAATCAAAATTGTTTCACAATCTGTAACTATTATATTGCAAATATTAATGAGGTCTGTAGTATAAAATAATAATGCAGATATGGTTAAAAAAACAACCAATCAAAAACACTTGTTGAAGGTTACAGATTTATTGATGAACACTAGTAAAACATGAATAATTATGACATTTCAGTGTCCCAACTTGAGTACACTGTACCAAAACTATATGTTGATTTTATTCTGTAACAAATCAATAAACACTCTTCTTGCTTCATCGGGTTCACAAGTAATTATTTCTTCCGATACTCTTCATTCGTCTGAGCTGTTATATAACTAAAGCAAGTGAACCAACATGTATTTAAATTACAAACCACTGTTAAAGTAACTATGTCAAAACTTAACTGTATCATACAAATATGTAACACAAAAGATAAATAGTATATGACTACTCTAGAGCCTATATTACAGCCATTACATAACCAATGTTCCACCAAGTTATCGCTTCGGCCTAACACATTAATGAGAAGTTAAATCTTTGAAGGTAGGTTTTTTGTTCTTTTTATCATAGAATGTTTTATAGTATAATCATGTGACAGTATAGCATAAGCTATATTATCAAAATATGCTGACCACAGAAACATGTTTTAATTAACAATTTGTTGCCGTTCAAATGTTTCAGTTTCGGAGGGAAGCAGTTTGTTTACATGGCAAGCACCGCCACGGTGATTGCATATTGATATTAACCTCCTCCCATCAAATCATAGCCTTCCTCACAATTGTTTGTGTTCTAACCTGTTGAATTCCAGTTATTTCACTTTCACTAATACATATTTAGGCAGACATGATTTTACAATAAAAAACGAACTGAAACGCCCCCCCCCATGTAACAGAATGTACTGGCTGCCATGAATCAGATGTCATAAATGTTGACAAAGTGACAGGCCAAAGGGAAGATTCCTCACTCCTCAGCAGATGTTGATTTGTTTCAAAGTTTGATTACGTAATTATTTGTACACAATTATGCTGCATATCAGTGATGTTTTTAACATACCTCAACAATGCGTTCATTTAGTAATATTTTGTCACAACTAAACAATATCCACTGATTTACAGAATTAGTTATTTGCATTAAACCGTGCAAGTGGGTTTTCCAGAAAAATACGATTAGATACATTTTGGTATTCCGAGGTACTTTCGTTCCTACAGAGGTATAAACTATATCGCAAAAAAAGTTGGGATTTATTAACAAAATACGAGATAACTTGACCTCTGGCTGAAATTGCAAAATTTATGCTGCGACACAATGAACTATTTCTTAAACGTTACTACAACAATATTCAGTGTCAGAGTGTACCGGTAGTTGATGTTGTGAAACAATATCTAGAATACGTCCTAATTGGTACAGAAACGGTACATACCTGAACCAAACAACAGGTGTGTAACTGTTACTGCACAAACAAACACTAAAGTAAGTTCGGTGTCGTATTTCCACAGTCACAATACAGAATGTACCTAATGAAGCTTCATCTTTACGACAACAATATTAACAGAAACAACGACCTCAACATACTGACATGTTGGGTTTAACGTGCGACATAAACGACTCGGTACGCTCAAAATATATAACGTTACACCAACATATTTTGTTAAATAATTTCCAGAATACCTGTGAACTGCATAGTTGTGTAACGCTGCACAAAACCGCACTTTGTCTTCTCTCTGGCGACTCGGTTAAACACCAGTTGCAGTCTTTGAACACAAGTGACACTTCACTAGAACCCTACTTTCTGACTCTGTCTAGCTGACGGAATGCTTGGTGACCAGGGATTGTGTAGGTCAGAGCAAACCCTTGGACACACTGTAGCATCTTCAATATGGGGAGAAGTCATTGCTTCATGTCGTGTGTGGGATATAAACAGAGCCTGTGCTTCTGTGGTGTCACCCTGTTTCTAGTTATAAACAGGGAAATGAAGACCATGGCAGTTATGCCGGTGAAATACATATATTTCTGGTGACTGGGTGCCATGGATACCACAACGGTGTGTCATTGGGGATTATTCCCCCATGTATATTTAAACAATCTTCTTGTCTGATCTGACAGTAATTTTGTTGTTGATTTTCTAAAACGGTGAAGGCTTTGACAAAAACACTACACCAGGTCAGTGATTGGATGACCACCACCATATGCCACCGTCTTCAAACATGAACCGTTATTTGATGCAAAGGAATCAAAAACGTTATCATTGAAAGGATGATGATAGTGATTTGTTGTCGACTACACAGACCATGGGGAATACGAGTATGGCTATGCTACAGGTCTATTTCTCTACATCTACGAACGTGAGATCATGCCTATGTACACGTCTAATACTGCACTCTTCACGTGAACATTTCACCTCGTCTCTCACATGTTACCACTTCTTGCATCTGCCATCTTCTCATCGGTACATTTCCACACAAAATGCAAAACATTCACCCAACAGATGTAGCACTACTTTCAATTTCTGTTTCATTAATGCAAGGCTATCCAGGCGTTCACCCAGGGTCCACCAGGCTGGTGATTATTGACAGAAAGTTCACTGAAATATGAACAGCAAAGGGTCGTGTGGCTAGCACAGCTGTCCCCAGCAATATTGCCAATACAACGTGTGTAGTATTTAGAGGTTGTTTCCAATTTTAACAATTTCAAACCATAAACTGTTCAACTGTTCAATGTGTGAGTTTATCACACACAATTTGTCAAGGAGTGTACCTTGGATGTAATAATTTTCTAGTTTTAAGGAACATATTGTTAATAAATATGAACAATCAGTCTTACTATTTGACCAAACTCTCTGCAAAATGACTGCAATTTCCACGGTCTACTTCTGATGACAACCAACCAATCAACTGATCAAATCAACACAATTTTGTACCTTACAAATGTTTGCTTTTCTACCCCTGCATTCAAATGTATGCTTCCTCCACTCAACTGTGACACACTGCTTGCTCACTCGCTTGCTCGCTCGCTCGCTCGCTCCTCGCTCGCTCGCTCGCTCTCTCTCTCTCTCTCTCTCTCCTCTCGCTCTCTCTCTCTCTCTCTCTCTCTCTCTCTCTCTCTCTCTCTCTCTCTCTCTCTCTCTCTCTCTCTCTCTCTCTCTCTCTCTCTCTCTCGTCCTTATGTACAAACTACAAACACGAGGTCTACAATCGCACAACAGCTTTTTACAGGAAACAGAAGCAAGTCTAATGTCGAGGCATTTTTACACGGGCTAAGCAACTACAGTCGACGTGCTGGAAGACCATACATTGCACTAAGGAGCTTCACTGAGCTTGTGAGAGGAAAATACTAGCCCAGCTATGACGACACATCTTAGAATCATGAGTGACAGGCCAACAAAGTCAGAATAAATCCTACCGATTGCATAAACAGATAACGAATTGACCTAAGAGTACACAATGCCAATGGGACGACACTGCCTCGTAGCATCTGCCGACATTGCCTAGGAATGCTGCTATACAGTACAAATTCGGTCGTAAAAATATTTCTTGCATCTGGTTTCATGACAAACAATTCACAACGAGATGTCAACAACATAATCATTAGTAAACTGTAACTAACACCACCAGCGACACCCACCGTGTGATGGCCAGAGACTCGTACATATTGATACGCTCATTAACATTGTTTTTCTTCTTTTCTTGATTTTCCTCTATTGTCACTGACAATACTAATCACTTTTTTCTTGAACTATACAACTTTGGTTGGGTTTCGTCACCATTAACTACTCAATAGGCCTATTACAAAGGCTTGGGATATAATCTCCCATCATCTTTGTCACGCGTTTTACTTTATTTGTTAACATGGTAGTAAAAAGAATGGAACTGGTTTATAACATACAACCATGTCAGATCGCAGGCTGACAACTTGTGGAATTTTCCAACTCATCAATCAACGTTCTGTCATTGCCGACAGAAAATGACCAGTCAGATTGTACCTTGCCAACTCGGCTACATTAAACTGTTGACACTGACTGGAAGTGACCAACTGAATCATGTCAGTAACCCCTAGATTTGGTGACCTATGCCCCTATCATACACTGCCTGATGCGAGCCCATTCACTATTCGCTGCCACAAGTCCTTCTTGCACGACTTCGTCCGTCTCAGACTCTGCAGCAGTTCGTTGAATTGTACGAGGCCCCCTGGTGTCATGTAGAACGCATTACGTGCACTGCAGATGATGTTGACGATCTCGTCGTACTCGGCCGCAGTGATGTGATTCATACGTTGATGGGTGCACTGCACAAACCTGTCAACACAATCCTCAGAGTCAGCATGATCTACTGACATATTCACATGATCCATTGACATGTTCACATGATCTACTGACATATTCACATGATCCATTGACATGTTCACATGATCTACTGACATATTCACATGATCCATTGACATATTCACATGATCCATTGACATGTTCACATAATCCACTGACATATTCACATGATCCACTGACATAATCACATGATTCACTGACATATTCACATGATCCACTGACATATTCACATGATCCACTGACATTTTCACATGATCCACAAAGCTATTTGTTTGTAAGAAATTTACTTACTTTGGAGCATACTTTTCTTTGTAAAATGTACAACATTTCAAAACATTGTACATTTAACAAAACAAAAATATGCTCTAAAGTAAGTAAATTTATTACAAAATAAACAAATCTTAGAGCCATGAGCAATATATTCCAGCTGTCAACATGATCCACAAATGTGTCAATGTGATCAACTATCCTGTCAACATGATCCACAAATTGTCTTCAGGATCTACATACATGTCAACCTGTCAACATGACCTATCAACACTATCCAATAACCTGTCAATACAATTCACTAACCTATCAACATGATTCACAAACATGTCACCATGATTCACATATTTGTCAACACAACCTGTCAACATGATTCACATACTTGTCAACACAACCTGTCAACATGATTCACATACTTGTCAACACAACCTGTCAACATGACTTCTCAACAGTAAATAAAACTGCCAACATGATATGGATCCTCATGATCCTTAAATCTATAAACACCATCCTAACATGATTCATAAATGTATCAGTGCAGTGCCATCCAATCTACAAACCTGTCCACAGGATTCACAAACCTATCAACACGATCCATAAAGAAAAATAGCACTATAAACAAACACTCAAGAATATAATTAAATGGCTTGTTTTAATAATAAGATAATAAGAAGAACATTTATAAAGCGCCATAAATCGGGAAATATCCATTCGGAGGCGCTGTACATGAGTATGTATACATGAGAATTATAATAATATTATTAAGTTTGTTAAGGTAAATAAAATACATAAAATATTTATAAAAAGTAATAGTAATAAATAATAAAATAAATAAGTTAGCAAAAGATAAATAAATGGTATATTGATAATAAAATAATAAGTATGACATTATGTAAAATTAATGTAAAACATGTACAAGATAATAATAGGTAAAATTAAAATACAAATTAAATAAACTCACAGGTGTCTACGTGTGTTATCTGAACAAGTCACAAGTCACATATGCGGAATGTTAATTGACAGGACATATGTATTTCAATGACAGATGGTCACCTAGAAATGTTTCAGTAAACTGAGCACTTACATCTGGACACATCGCTGCATGAGAGGACTGAGGGTTGGAGACCGCAGTTGCTGCTGCATCTGAGCCGAGTTGTTCCTCGCGAGGCACAGAGCAGCCTCGACCGCGAGGTCATGCAGCACAAACGGACTGACCACTGCATTGACGGCGGTCACACAGAACTGCTGCAGATGACTGGCTCCTGGGAACAGAACACAACATTATATAACCCATCAGATGACTGGCTCCTGGGAACAGAACACAACACTTATATAACCCATCAGATGACTGGCTCCTGGGAACAGAACACAACATTATATAACCCATCAGATGACTGGCTCCTGGGAACAGAACACAACATTTTATAACTCATCAGATGACTTAAACTCCTGGGAACAGAACACAACACTATATAACCCATCAGATGACTGGCTCCTGGGAACAGAACACAATATTATATAACCCATCAGATGACTGGCTCCTGGGAACAGAACACAATATTATATAACCCTTCAGATGACTGGCTCCTGGGAACAGAACACAACACTATATAACCCATCAGATGACTGGCTCCTGGGAACAGGACACAATATTATATAACCCATCAGATGCCTGGGAACAGAACACAACACTATATAACCCATCAGATGACTGGCTCCTGGGAACAGAACACAATATTATATAACCCATCAGATGAATGGCCTGGAACAGAACACAACACTATATAACCCATCAAGATGGTCCTGGGAACAGAACACAACACTATATAACCCATCAGATGACTGGCTCCTGGGAACAGGACACGACACTTTTATAACACCCTCAGATGACCTGGGAACAGAACACAACACTATATAACCCATCAGATGACTGGCTCCTGGGAACAGAACACAATATTATATAACCCATCAGATGAGCTCCTGGGAACAGAACACAACACTTTTATAACCCATCAGATGACTGGCTCCTGGGAACAGAACACAACACTTTTATAACACCCTCAGATGACCCCGGGAACAGAACACAATATTATATAACCCATCAGATGACTGGCTCCTGGGAACAGAACACAACACTATATAACCCATCAGATGACTGGCTCCTGGGAACAGAACACAATATTATATAACCCATCAGATGAATGGGAACAGAACACAACACTATATAACACATCAGATGACTGGCTCCTGGGAACAGAACACAATATTATATAACCCATCAGATGACTGGCTCCTGGGAACAGAACACAACACTATATAACCCATCAGATGACTGGCTCCTGGGAACAGAACACAACACTATATAACCCGTCAGATGACTGGGAACAGAACACAACACTATATAACCCATCAGATGACTGGCTCCTGGGAACAGAACACAATATTATATAACCCATCAGATGACTGGCTCCTGGGAACAGAACACAACACTATATAACCCATCAGATGACCCCGGGAACAGACACAACATATATAACCCATCAGATGACTGGCCTGGGAACAGAACACAACACATATAACCCATCAGATGACTGGCTCCTGGGAACAGACACAACACTATATAACCCATCAGATGATGGGAACAGACACACACTAATAACCATCAGATGACTCTCCTGGGAACAGAACACAACACTATATAACCCATAGATGTGGGAACAGAACACAACACTATATAACCCATCAGATGACTGGCTCCTGGGAACAGAACACAACACTATATAACCATCAGATGATGGGAACAGAACACAACACTATATAACCCATCAGATGACCCCGGGAACAGACACAACACTATATAACCATCAGATGACTGGCTCCTGGGAACAGACACAACACTATAACCATCAGATGACTGGAACAGAACACACACTATATAATCATCAGATGACTGGTCCTGGAACAACCAAACTATATAACCGATGCCTGGAACAGGACACAACACTTTCTATCAGATGACTGGCTCTGGGAACAGACACAACACTATATAACTCATCAGATGACCCCGGGAACAGAACACAACACTATATAATCATCAGATGACTGCTCCTGGGAACAGAACACAACATATATAACTCATCAGATGACGCTCCTGGGAACAGAACACAACACTATTAACCATCAGATGACCCCGGGAACAGAAAAATATATAACCATCAGATGACTGTCCTGGGAACAGACACAACACTATATAACCCATCAGATGACTGGCTCCTGGGAACAGACACAACCTATATAACCCATCAGATGACTGGCTCCTGGAACAGACCAAATAATAACCATCAGATGACCTGGGAACAGAACACAACACTAATAACCATCAGACTGGCTCCTGGGAACAGAACACAACACTAATAACCCATCAGATGACCCCGGGAACAGAACACAACACTATATAACCCATCAGATGACTGGCTCCTGGGAACAGAACACAACACTATATAACCCATCAGATGACTGCTCCTGGGAACAGGACACAACACTATATAACCATCAGATGACTGGCTCCTGGGAACAGAACACAAACTATATAACCCATCAGATGACTGGCTCCTGGGAACAGAACACAACACTATATAACCCATCAGATGACTGGCTCCTGGGAACAGGACACAAATAATAACCCATCAGATGACTGGCTCCTGGGAACAGACACAACACTATATAACCCATCAGATGACTGGCTCCTGGGAACAGAACACAACACTAATAACCCATCAGATGACCCCGGGAACAGAACACAACACTATATAACCCATCAGATGACTGGCTCCTGGGAACAGAACACAAACTATATAACCCATCAGATGACTGGCTCCTGGGAACAGAACACAACACTATATAACCCATCAGATGACTGGCTCCTGGGAACAGACACAACACTATATAACCCATCAGATGACTGGCTCCTGGGAACAGGACACAACACTATATAACCCATCAGATGCCCGGGAACAGAACACAACACTAATAACCCATCAGATGACTGGCTCCTGGGAACAGAACACAAACTATATAACCCATCAGATGACTGGCTCCTGGGAACAGAACACAACACTATATAACCATCAGATGACTGGCTCCTGGGAACAGAACACAACACTATATAACCCATCAGATGACTGGCTCCTGGGAACAGAACACAACACTATATAACCATCAGATGACTGGCTCCTGGGAACAGAACACAACACTATATAACCCATCAGATGACTGGCTCCTGGGAACAGAACACAACACTATATAACCCATCAGATGACTGGCTCCTGGGAACAGAACACAACATATATAACCCATCAGATGACTGGCTCCTGGGAACAGAACACAACACTATATAACCATCAGATGACTGGCTCCTGGGAACAGAACACAACACTATATAACCCATCAGATGACTGGGAACAGACACAACACTATATAACCCATCAGATGACTGGCTCCTGGGAACAGAACACAACACTATATAACCCATCAGATGACTGGGAACAGACACAACACTATATAACCCATCAGATGACTGGCTCCTGGGAACAGAACACAACACTATATAACCCATCAGATGCTGGGAACAGAACACAACACTATATAACCATCAGATGACTGGCTCCTGGGAACAGAACACAACACTATATAACCCATCAGATGACCCCGGGAACAGAACACAACACTATATAACCCATCAGATGACTGGCTCCTGGGAACAGAACACAAACTATATACCCATCAGATGACTGGCTCTGGGAACAGAACACAACACTATATAACCATCAGATGCTCCTGGGAACAGACAAACACTAATAACCCATCAGATGACCCCGGGAACAGGACACAACACTATATAACCCATCAGATGACCCCGGGAACAGAACACAACACTATATAACCCATCAGATGACTGGCTCCTGGGAACAGAACACAACACTATATAACCCATCAGATGACCCCGGGAACAGGACACAACACTATATAACCCATCAGATGACTGGCTCCTGGGAACAGACACAACACTATATAACCCATCAGATGACTGGCTCCTGGGAACAGAACACAACACTATATAACCTCGTGACTGGCTCCTGGGAACAGGACACAACACTATATAACCCATCAGATGACTGGCTCCTGGGAACAGAACACAACACTATATAACCCATCAGATGACTGGCTCCTGGGAACAGAACACAACACTATATAACCATCAGATGACTGGCTCCTGGGAACAGAACACAACACTATATAACCCATCAGATGACTGGCTCCTGGGAACAGAACACAACACTATATAACCCATCAGATGACTGGCTCCTGGGAACAGAACACAACACTATATAACCCATCAGATGACTGGGAACAGGACACAACACTATATAACCCATCAGATGACTGGCTCCTGGGAACAGAACACAACACTATATAACCCATCAGATGACTGGCTCCTGGGAACAGAACACAACACTATATAACCCATCAGATGACTGGCTCCTGGGAACAGAACACAACACTATATAACCCATCAGATGACTGGCTCCTGGGAACAGAACACAACACTATATAACCCATCAGATGACTGGCTCCTGGGAACAGAACACAACACTATATAACCCATCAGATGACTGGCTCCTGGGAACAGAACACAACACTATATAACCCATCAGATGACTGGCTCCTGGGAACAGAACACAACACTATATAACCCATCAGATGACTGGCTCCTGGGAACAGAACACAACACTATATAACCCATCAGATGACTGGCTCCTGGGAACAGAACACAACACTATATAACCCATCAGATGACTGGCTCCTGGGAACAGGACACAACACTATATAACCCATCAGATGACTCTCCTGGGAACAGAACACAACACTATATAACCCATCAGATGACTGGCTCCTGGGAACAGAACACAACACTATATAACCCATCAGATGACTGGCTCCTGGGAACAGAACACAACACTATATAACCCATCAGATGACTGGCTCCTGGGAACAGAACACAACACTATATAACCCATCAGATGACTGGGAACAGAACACAACACTATATAACCCATCAGATGACTGGCTCCTGGGAACAGAACACAACACTATATAACCCATCAGATGACTGGGAACAGAACACAACACTATATAACCCATCAGATGACTGGCTCCTGGGAACAGAACACAACACTATATAACCCATCAGATGACTGGCTCCTGGGAACAGAACACAACACTATATAACCCATCAGATGACTGGGAACAGGACACAACACTATATAACCCATCAGATGACTGGCTCCTGGGAACAGACACAACACTATATAACCCATCAGATGACTGGCTCCTGGGAACAGAACACAACACTATATAACCATCAGATGACTGCTCCTGGGAACAGGACACAACACTATATAACCCATCAGATGACTGGCTCCTGGGAACAGAACACAACACTATATAACCCATCAGATGACTGGCTCCTGGGAACAGACACAACACTATATAACCATCAGATGACTGGCTCTGGGAACAGACACAACACTATATAACCTCATCAGATGACTGGCTCCTGGGAACAGAACACAACACTATATAACCCATCAGATGACTGGCTCCTGGGAACAGGACACAACACTATATAACCATCAGATGACTGGCTCCTGGGAACAGACACAACACTATATAACTCCCTCAGATGACTGGCTCCTGGGAACAGACACAACACTATATAACCATCAGATGACTGGCTCCTGGGAACAGAACACAACACTATATAACCCATCAGATGACTGGCTCCTGGGAACAGAACACAACACTATATAACCCATCAGATGACTGGCTCCTGGGAACAGGACACAACACTATATAACTCATCAGATGACTGGCTCCTGGGAACAGGACACAACACTATATAACTCATCAGATGACTGGCTCCTGGGAACAGGACACAACACTATATAACTCATCAGATGACTGGCTCCTGGGAACAGAACACAACACTATATAACCCATCAGATGACTGGCTCCTGGGAACAGAACACAACACTATATAACCATCAGATGACTGGCTCCTGGGAACAGAACACAACACTATATAACCCATCAGATGACTGGCTCCTGGGAACAGAACACAACACTATATAACCATCAGATGACTGGCTCCTGGGAACAGGACACAACACTATATAACTCATCAGATGACTGGCTCCTGGGAACAGGACACGACACTATATAACCCATCAGATGACTGGCTCCTGGGAACAGAACACAACACTATATAACTCATCAGATGACTGGCTCCTGGGAACAGGACACAACACTATATAACCATCAGATGACTGGCTCCTGGGAACAGGACACAACACTATATAACCCATCAGATGACTGGCTCCTGGGAACAGAACACAACACTATATAACCCATCAGATGACTGGCTCCTGGGAACAGAACACAACACTATATAACCATCAGATGACTGGCTCCTGGGAACAGAACACACACTATATAACCCATCAGATGACTGGCTCCTGGGAACAGAACACAACACTATATAACTCATCAGATGACTGGCTCCTGGGAACAGAACACAACACTATATAACTCATCAGATGACTGGCTCCTGGGAACAGAACACAACACTATATAACTCATCAGATGACTGGCTCCTGGGAACAGACACAACACTATATAACCCATCAGATGACTGGCTCCTGGGAACAGAACACAACACTATATAACCCATCAGATGACTGGCTCCTGGGAACAGAACACAACACTATATAACCCATCAGATGACTGGCTCCTGGGAACAGAACACAACACTATATAACCCATCAGATGACTGGCTCCTGGGAACAGAACACAACACTATATAACCCATCAGATGACTGGCTCCTGGGAACAGAACACAACACTATATAACCCATCAGATGACTGGCTCCTGGGAACAGGACACAACACTATATAACCCATCAGATGACTGGCTCCTGGGAACAGAACACAACACTATATAACCCATCAGATGACTGGCTCCTGGGAACAGAACACAACACTATATAACCCATCAGATGACTGGCTCCTGGGAACAGAACACAACACTATATAACCCATCAGATGACTGGCTCCTGGGAACAGAACACAACACTATATAACCCATCAGATGACTGGCTCCTGGGAACAGAACACAACACTATATAACCCATCAGATGACTGGCTCCTGGGAACAGGACACAACACTATATAACTCATCAGATGACTGGCTCCTGGGAACAGAACACAACACTATATAACCCATCAGATGACTGGCTCCTGGGAACAGAACACAACACTATATAACTCATCAGATGACTGGCTCCTGGGAACAGGACACAACACTATATAACCCATCAGATGACTGGCTCCTGGGAACAGGACACAACACTATATAACCCATCAGATGACTGGCTCCTGGGAACAGAACACAACACTATATAACTCATCAGAACTTGGGTGCGCCCGGACACAGGCTTCCTGCAGCAGCTGAGTGTGTCTGGGTGCAGACTTCCTCAAGCACCTTTTAACTCGGACAATGCATGGACGTGGTGTCAACTTATGGATACTTAAGTAATGTGTATCACTCGATTCTGTAGAGCACCTTTTTAACATAGCGTGTGTTGGGAGCTTTTGACAGAATGTTGTTTGAAAATATAAATTGACAAAGTTACCTTTAATATTAGCACAGCTTGCAAAGATAGGAAATAAAATTAAAATATTATCATGTTTTCTGCATGCGCAGCTGCGATTTAAAGTATGTTTCATAAAGTTATGTGAGGTCTAAGGGGTTCACATTTTATTGAGGTCTAAAGTAAAGGGTTAATGACTAATGGACACCTGGTGGCAAAACAAGACTACTGCAACATGTGACACCTGGTGGCAGAACTAAATACCAGTACTGTATGTGTGCGACATCTGGTGGCAGAATACAACACTCTTACAGTAGATTTAACATATCATATTTCTACTTTGGAGTGAATGTACTTTTATAAAACAAACACGCCGATCAATTGATAAGAGCTGCAAGTGGACCAGCAGAACATTTAGAAGTGAAACTTTAGAAACCAACTTAGCAGTCAAAATCTCCTACATAAACTAGGATTAAAAAAACCTACCGACAAGTTAATAATCTCGCAGACAAGTTTAGACTTACCCAGTTTTAGGGCGACCCCAAGCAGCCATTTGACATCTTCGCCATACGGGGGGTTGCGTGCATACTTCAACTGGGGGCGGTCGTCATGCACCCTACGCCCTAGGGTCTCCATGGCGAGCATGCCGACCCTATAGGCAGACAGCAGGTAGTTGATCTGTGTGACACTGTGCACGGGCACACTCAGAGATAAGTGCTGCGCCGCAGGGTTCGTTGCACTCGAACTCGGCGTTGCCATGACAGCCAGCTGGGCCGGGGGGTCGCCGGGTTGACCCCCGCCGAACTTCCCGTGGTTGTGCAGCGGGTTCGCCGCGTAGTTCGCCACTTGCACACCAGTGGGCAGCGTGGGATGGAAGTGTGACGCCCCCGTGTGGTAGAGGGGTGCACTAGACAGATGGGCGACGTTAGCAAAGGGTGTCGGGCCAGCCTGGGTCTGCTGGTAGGGGTAGGTGGACAGGTAAGAGGGGTGGATGTTGTGAGTGTGGAGAGGTATGTGTGGGGCGCTGTAGTGGTGGGCGAAGTTTGGAGGAATCTGCTGTACATAGCTGTAGGGTGCGATGTAGGGGTGATGTGACAGATGCGGCTGCCCGGTTGGAGGCGGGATCGCGTATGGTAGCGCCCCCACCGCAATTGCCCCTGGGGGTAGTTGACTCGTCGCATTCCCATGAGGCGATGCCACTGCCACCGCCGGTGCGACGGCGACCGCGGCGACAGTCTGCCCTGCCATCTGCTGGGCTGGAACGAAGTGCATAATCGCCGTACTTTCTGTCTCCAGGATCATCTGTCCGGGCATGCTGGGTGCGACCACAATTGCTGCTCCCTGCTGTGGGACAGCCTCGGCGGCAGACTCGTGGCTAGCATTAGGCCCCTGCACTGTCTCTTCATACAACTCGTACCAGCGCTTGGCGACATCAAACAGAACCTCCGGGTACACATTGCCCCCTTTGGCGGAACTCTCGACGGCCAGACACGCCTTCTCCAACTTCTCCTGGCTTTGCTCCTTACACTGGATGAGGGCGCGCTGGATCTCGTTGGGGTTGAGGGCCTGGGCGTGTGGTAGACACGACAGGGCAAGCTCCGCCGCAGCGCGCACCATGTTGGGGTCACGACCCCGGGACGCACGGTCGGACAATGACGCGACTTCCTGCGGTGTCAGGTGGCCTTCCCATGAGTCAATGAGGATGTTGATGGCTGCACTGCCGATCTCCATAGCCTGGCCTGTAAGTTGACAGACAAACATTGCAATAGTTGTGTGTGAACATCTAAATGGCACTAAGCTTGGGATTATAAAGGTAAGTTCTTATGTAGCGTCCAATCCTCCTTACACTTTACTACCTGGCAGATTTGTACAATTAAACATCATCTTAACTGCTCTGGAAAGCATTAAGCTATGCTGTCATTGATGCACAAGGACACACAAATCCACCACTGTCTGTAGCTAGGTATTCTTTCATACAGCCGAGTGAACTGAAGCAACACAAAGCAGCTCGTAGCTGAAATGAAATCCATCCAACGTCTCCAGCAGGCAACAATTTATTGGATGGACTTTGAGTTTTGCAAAATGATCTGCCGGGCTTACCAAGACTGACACAACCAGCAACGCCCCCTGGTGTTCAACGATGCACTAAGGGACAAACAAGTATAAGCACACTGAACAGCACTGGTGACATCATACCTGTGATCCAGGAGACATGAGAGGAGTAGGTGCGTGACAACCAGTTAGGAGACACGCAGTTGTGCAGTCCGAGGGCGTAGAGGCCCACTTGGAAGGCGCAGAGATGGAGGGCACGGTGGGGGCCGGTGGGGTTGTTGTTGGTGGGGGGCTGGGTGAAGAGAGAGGTTGAGCTGCTGCCCCCAGCCTTCGTCAGCACCATCTTGGCCAGCTCAAACATGAAGTGAGCTGACGCCTCGCTCGGCTGATTAGGAACTGTCGGCATGATGCGGGTCTTGCCTTTGTACCTGAAGACAGTTCAAGGGGGATGATGGCAAGACAGTTCAAGGGAAGATGATGGCAAGACAGTTCAAGGGAAGATGATGGCAAAACTTTTCAAGGGGGATGATGGCGAGGCAGTTCAAGGGAAGATGATGGCAAAACTTTTCAAGGGGGATGATGGCGAGGCAGTTCAAGGGGATGATGGTGAGACTGTTCAAGGGGGGATGATGGTGAGACAGTTCAAGGGGGATGATGGCGAGGCAGTTCAAGGGGGATGATGGGAGACGGTTCAAGGGGGGATGATGGTGAGACAGTTCAAGGGGAGATGATGGTGAGACAGTTCAAGGGGAGATGATGGTGAGACAGTTCAAGGGGGATGATGGTGAGACAGTTCAAGGGGAGATGATGGTGAGACAGTTCAAGGGGAGATGATGGTGAGACAGTTCAAGGGGAGATGATGGTGAGACAGTTCAAGGGGAGATGATGGTGAGACAGTTCAAGGGGAGATGATGGTGAGACAGTTCAAGGGGGATGACGGTGAGACAGTCCAAGGGGGGATGATGGTGAGACAGTTCAAGGGGGGATGATGCGTAGGAGAGCAGTTCAAGTGGTGAGATGGATGGGTGAGACAGTTCAAGGGGAGATGATGGTGAGACAGTTCAAGGGGAGATGATGGTGAGACAGTTCAAGGGGAGATGATGGTGAGACAGTTCAAGGGCAGATGATGGTGAGACAGTTCAAGGGGAGATGATGGTGAGACAGTTCAAGGGCAGATGATGGTGAGACAGTTCAAGGGGAGATGACGGTGAGACAGTTCAAGGGGAGATGACGGTGAGACAGTTCAAGGGGAGATGACGGTGAGACAGTTCAAGGGGAGATGACGGTGAGACAGTTCAAGGGGAGATGACGGTGAGACAGTTCAAGGGGAGATGACGGTGAGACAGTTCAAGGGAGATGACGGTGAGACAGTTCAAGGGGAGATGACGGTGAGACAGTTCAAGGGGGGATGATGGTGAGACATTGATAAGGGGGATGATCGGTGAGACAGTTCAAGGGGAGATGACGGTGAGACAGTTCAAGGGGAGATGACGGTGAGACAGTTCAAGGGGAGACAATGGTGAAAAACTTCAATTATTATTTAGAAGCACCAGTGAAACAGAAACCACTGTTAAGCTGTCAAAGCAGAGACCTCATCGTGTGTTCTGATTAAGTCACAGTGCATTCAAAGTTGCAGACTACTAAGGTGGAGGGCGGTAAATTCACTGATGTGTTAATATTGCTTTTTCTTCTTTAAATTCACCATTTGAAAAGATAACACCAACAATTAAAACACACCATTTGAGGATAAACAGTTTTACGATGTTAATAATGTCTTAATTTAAAAAGTGACTGTAACCTCCAGACATTGTCTACACTTGTCTTCCCCAGTCAGTGTGAATATTTCCAGCAACCACAGTTAACAGAAAACTCTAAAACTTATTGCCAAAGAAAATCCCTAAACCAACACCAGAGTGACCACTGTGACTGACACCCGTCACTTGACGACAGGGGGAGTATGGAGACACAGCGACTGTGACTTACCTGGAGCTCTTCATGTTGGGTGTTGAGCTGCGGGATGAGTACATGATGAGCTGTGGGGCGAATCTGAGGTCCCCGTAGATCGCTGCCGAAGGACTGCAACAAAAACAAATATGGTCACTTTATAAATTTGCCTCGGAAAATAATTTGGTATTGTCCCATGGTGTCTAATAATTTAATAATGTTATACATACTTATAGAAATGTTGAATTTTTTTATCATTTTTATAGGTGTTTTTATAATAATTGTGTGTACTGTAATTGTTTTCATTTCTCTAAGTCATTTTATGACCCAAAATTGCTATGAGAGTCAATTTGCATTAATGTTTCTTTCCTTTGGTGGCAACCTACAATAAAATATACTCAGCCCCTTAATAACAAATGGTTGATGCTCTTTCAAATGATGATATTGCCAAACTATTTAAAGATTGTATAAGACTATATGACATGAAACAAAGCCTTTAAATTTGCAATTTTATGGAAACTCCCAAGGATGCCCAGTTTGGATTTGTTGCTCCAGCGTGTACTGCAGTTACAGTGTCATGTCAATAATGATGGTGATCCCGGCAAACATTGGCACCGTTTTCTACAACTGACATCAGGATTCTGTCCCTTGCGGCATTTCCCAAAAACAAACTTTTCCAAACCGGTATAGCTATTTCCAAATAGCTCCCGTTTATTGTAAATCTTTAAAATGTTTCATCAAACTTGTGATTTTGGTGCTGTCGTTATATTGCATAATACATATGTACATGCATATTTTCATAGTTATTATTTTTTTGCAAAATATGACCTTTAAAAACGTTTCCTGAAACTATAACTGCAAAAAGCTAACATCAAGACCAACCTGTCCGTGTCCCGAGCCTTCCCTGCGGCGCGCTTCTCCCCCGAGCTGCTTGAACCGAGGGAGTCACTGCTCTTTCCGCTGCTGCCGCTGTCACTGCCTGGTCCCTGGTGCTTGGTGGCGCCACCGTTCAGGCTCCAGCTACGACGGACCATCGTTGGGGAATTGTCGCTCGAGGTTGTCTCAGGGGCACTGCTGTCTATGCTTGCCATTCCTGTCATAACACAATCAGTTTGACTCCTATTTATCTTAACGCTAACTTATAAACATGTAAACCAACGCCATGGATTTTATTTTATTTATAATGTATTACGATATATAGTTACTCGTATAATGTATACATGAAATTCCATTATAAAGGAAGACTCGAAATTACATGAGTGGAACTTGGCACTTTCTGGAATGGTTTCTCCCTAATGTAAGACTTGTTGAACCAGTGATAAATCGTGAACAAGTAAAGCTATTATTATAGGACCTTATTAAAATATAGTCATCTGGCTGTGTACTCCCTTTGAAAGTGAGGCTCAAAGTTTGAATAAATGCAAATCATATTTCCGAGTGACAAAACGTGTATATTCCTTTGGCATATTGTTGATTTGACTAAAGACACTTGTTTGTTGTGTGACTGTGAGGAGCAGACACTAGGGACGTGACGCACCAACGGAGTGTTTCTTGATGTTCTTGAGATTGGTGCATCTGAACTTGGCCTCCCAGGCCTTGTAGTCCGCCCCACCCTCCGTCTCCTCCTCCACCCCACAGCTGTCTGTGTCCTTGCTGCAAACACACACCAAGTCACTGATCCGACACTACTGCAGTCATCACGTCACTGATCCGACACTACTGCAGTCATCACGTCACTGATCCGACACTACTGCAGTCATCACGTCACTGATCCGACACTACTGCAGTCATCACGTCACTGATCCGACACTGCTGCAGTCATCACATCACTGATCCGACACTACTGCAGTCATCATGTCACTGATCCGACACTACTGCAGTCATCACGTCACTGATCCGACACTACTGCAGTCATCACGTCACTGATCCGACACTACTGCAGTCATCACGTCACTGATCCGACACTGCTGCAGTCATCACGTCACTGACCCGACACTACTGCAGTCATCACGTCATTGATCCGACACTACTGCAGTCATCACGTCACTGATCCGACACTACTGCAGTCATCACGTCACTGATCCGACACTACTGCAGTCATCACGTCACTGATCCGACACTACTGCAGTCATCACGTCACTGATCCGACACTACTGCAGTCATCATGTCACTGATCCGACACTACTGCAGTCATCACGTCACTGATCCGACACTACTGCAGTCATCACGTCACTGATCCGACACTACTGCAGTCATCACGTCACTGATCCGACACTACTGCAGTCATCACGTCACTGATCCGACACTACTGCAGTCATCACGTCACTGATCCGACACTACTGCAATCATCACGTCACTGATCCGACACTACTGCAGTCATCACGTCACTGATCCGACACTACTGTAGTCATCATGTCACTGATCTGATCTGCAGTCATCACACTATCTGACCTACTGCAGTCATCATGTCACTGATCCGACACTACTGCAGTCATCATGTCACTGATCCGACACTACTGCAGTCATCATGTCACTGATCCGACACTACTGCAGTCATCACGTCACTGATCCGACACTACTGTAGTCATCATGTCACTGATCTGACACTACTGCAGTCATCACACCAATGATCTGACACTACTGCAGTCATCATGTCACTGATCCGACACTACTGCAGTCATCATGTCACTGATCCGACACTACTGCAGTCATCATGTCACTGATCCGACACTACTGCAGTCATCATGTCACTGATCCGACACTACTGCAGTCATCATGTCACTGATCCGACACTACTGCAATCATCATGTCACTGATCCGACACTACTGCAGTCATCACGTCACTGATCCGACATTACTGCAGTCATCATGTCACTGATCCAACACAATCAAGTCACTGCTCCGACACTGCTACAGTTATTGCGTCACTGCTGTAACATTACTGCCGTCATCGAGTCACTGCTCTGACACTGCTACGTACCTACGTGAAATCGTAAGGAATCATTAAGACATTGTCAAGATGCTGCACATCATGTACCTTGTTGGCAGATTTCAACACCAAGCAATGTTTACGTGATGCAGGAACGGGGGTAATTGTGACAGTCATATTAATAACTCTTTTATTGGCTAATAATTGTGGGCATTACCAAATATGTCTGCACGAGTCACGTTTTCAATGCCGATTTGTTTTTTAATAAAACCAATTTTCAAGACAATTTATCTGCATTAAGTGAATGAAATAATAAATAATAACAGAAACAGAATAAATAAATAGAATGGTGTGATCCTATTAAAGTACACACAGTCTCACCTGGTTGCACAGGTAGTCTTTGGTCGCGCTCCAGCGCCACTGACTGTGGGAAACTTCTGTTCCAGGTTCAGGTACTCCAGGTTCTGTGCTGCCCTTTCCTCCCACGTCTTCTCATCTGTGGGGTGGGGTGAAGGGTGCACCCCCTCCCCTGGGGATGTCTCTGTCGGGCCAGTGGGGGGGTCCTCCTGCACACTGCTCATGCCTCCACCAGCGGCACTGGACAGTCCCCCTAGCGTGACGACAGGGGGTGACAGGGTAGTCTGTCGGGGCGGGGTGGTGGTACTGGCGGGGCTAACCGCAGCCCCTGCCACAGGTGCTGCCCCCTTGGGACGGTGGGAAGACTTACTGCCTGAGAGGTAGGTGGTGAGAGAGGGTGACTTGAAGAGTTGGTGCACACCCTTGTCCAGCAGCTTGTCCATCACCTATAAGTTAGACACATTGCTCATTTAACATTCTGCTGTAAGGCGCTAACTTTTGCCCTGTTGTGGTGGTATGGTTACTTGCCCCCAAACAAACTGCCTAAATAATCAGACATTACAGTACTATTATTAAGACCAGGGCAGTTTTCAAACTGTTCAATTTGTATTTTAAATCAGCAAAACTAACGAGTGCATCCTTGTCGCTGATTCGCCATAAAACACCAT
>JAODUO010002600.1:0-20000 GCA_025642075.2 Ridgeia piscesae
CCCAAATACAATTTCATTTAAAATTACAACAACTTTAAAAACGTACACAAGCATTATTTGTTATGCTGCACATACACACGCAATCAATCGCAATTAAGTAATTTACGCCCAACCACTATATAATATTCCATTCCCCTATTAACCTCACCTCACTCTATGAATATACAAATGAATACTGTAACACAATAATCCATTTTCTTAAGATGCGATGGATACTATTACAAAAAAAGTAATTTCAATGTTTACGTTTTGTATAATATATAAGTTTCTTACCACATTTTATTGTCGTTCAACAGAAACTGAAATAAACTATAACGACTGGAGGCTCATACGGCTGCGACTTGTCGTTCAACAGAAACTGAAATAAACTATAACGACTGGAGGCTCATACGGCTGCGACTTGTCGTTCAACAGAAACTGAAATAAACTATAACGACTGGAGGCTCATACGGCTGCGACTTGTCGTTCAACAGAAACTGAAATAAACTATAACGACTGGAGGCTCATACGGCTGCGACTTGTCGTTCAACAGAAACTGAAATAAACTATAACGACTGGAGGCTCATACGGCTGCGACTTGTCGTTCAACAGAAACTGAAATAAACTATAACGACTGGAGGCTCATACGGCTGCGACTTGTCGTTCAACAGAAACTGAAATAAACTATAACGACTGGAGGCTCATACGGCTGCGACTTTCAACAAGTCTTAGCTGTAGTATCCATCCGTGAACCTCTCTGTAAATTGTAACTCTATATAATCTATACTATTATTGTTTGTACAGTTTGGATACATATATCCTCTTCTTCATCTTCCCTCCCCAGATTCACTGGTATCGATGCTTTTGCCGAGTGTACGCGTAAAAAGACTGACAAAATACTGACAGAAATAAAACATAAGCAGGAATGGAATGAAACGGGAATGTGTGTAACTACACGCTCGCGCGCGTGGATGTAATTACGATGACTGACCGACAAATAATGTCTTCGATATCGCAGCAAAATGTGCTCAAACACTGTCATCGCTCTTTGCAGAATAACGAATGATTGACAGAAGATTGATACTTACGAAATTTTAATCCTGGAGTGTGATATAGCAGAGTTGTATATGTTTAGAATGTATTGGTAATGTTGATGATTTTATACTGGTATTACATTACAGTACATTACAGTATATTACATTACAGTACAGTACAGTATATTCTAGCATAGCATAACATAGAACATTCTATTCTATTACATTATATATTTGAGGGTGTACTTTTTTCTGAAGTCTGTGATGATTAAACATTACGGTTATATAGCAGAATTGTTTGTTTAGATTGCGTTGTTAATGTTGATAGTTTTATACTGGTATTACAATGCATTACAATGCATTACAATGCATTACAATGCATTACAATGCATTACAATGCATTACAATGCATTACAATACATTACAATGCATAACAATGCATTACAATGCATTACAATGCATTACAATGCGTTACGTTACGTTACGTTACGTTACGTTACGTTACGTTACGTTACGTTACGTTACGTTACGTTACGTTACGTTACGTTACGTTACGTTACGTTACGTTACGTTACGTTACGTTACGTTACGTTACGTTACGTTACGTTACGTTACGTTACGTTACGTTACGTTACGCTACGCTACGCTACGTATATAAGTATATACGTATATAAGTATATTGCAGTGCAGCACAATACAATACAGTACACCATCACATGGCTTTATAACATCACATTTTAAAGTAAGCAGTATTTTTAAACAAGTAGTTTTGAATACATATACACTGATTATGAACCCATCCGAACACGCCGCCACAGCCGTAACGACGACACGACTCAAACTTGTAGAGCGAAACGACCCACTGGGTCAAAGCTGTTTTCGCATGGACGCGCGTTTTTATGAATGAAAAACACGAGAAAAGAAGACGCATAAGAAATGTTGACGAGTCTGCATTCGGATGAGTTAATGTAGCATAAATAGAACACGACATTATTTCTAGTTTGAACTTCCTGATTCTTGCGCAACATTTGTTTGAAGACAGAGAGAGGGGAGAGAGAGAGAGAGAGAGAGGAGAGAGAGAGAGAGAGAGAGAGGAGAGAGAGAGAGAGAGAGAGAGAGAGAGAGAGAGAGAGAGAGAGAGAGAGAGGGGAAACGACGGACGGATATATATATATATATATATATATATATATATATATATATATATATATATATAGAGAGAGAGAGAGAGAGAGAGAGAGAGGGAGAGAGAGCGAGAGCGAGAGCGAGAGCGAGAGCGAGAGCGAGTGCGAGAACGAGAACGAGAACGAGAACGAGAACGAGAACGAGAGCGAGAGAGAGAGAGAGAGGAGAGAGAGAGAGAGAGAGGGGGGAGATAGCGTGGGGAGGGAGGGAGCGAGTGAAGGAGAGAGAGAGAGAGAGAGAGAGAGAGAGAGAGAGAGAGAAAGAGGGAGGGAGAGGGGGAAGGTGAGAGGGAGGGAGTGGGGGAGGAGGGAGGCAGTGTGGATGAGTGTGTGCGTGTGTGCGTGTGTGCATGTGCGTTCGTGTGCTTGATCGCTGTTGCGTGTTTGTGCATGTGTAGTTTGAGTGTGGTGTATAAGTGTGATTTGTTTGCCGTATAGTGGCGCAGGGGTCCCCTCCAGAAACGTGTATATATAATAATGAACAATAATGGAAATCTTGCAATGTATCTACCAGACGTATGTTACCGATAAGGTAGCACCAATCGAAACATTGCTGTTTACATACAATATAATAAGCAGCTTTTCAATGGCAGATATTTCTAAACGAACATGTCCGTAGAGATGTCGGTCTTGTGCCACTTGTTGTAACTGATACATTGATTATCAAATAACTCAAGAAGATAAAAAAAACTAGAAAATGAAATACAGAGCACCAATTGTAAGGATCCTTAAGTTTTCAATGACATTGGGAATAGTGCTTTAAGAGTTAAACAAACGAACTGCATGCATAAGTAATATTCGAGAAACTAGTCAGGTAAAGTACAGGTATTATCATTAGGACTACGCAACTTATAGTTAAAACTAACTAATAGAGACCCACTTAATGACGTACATCGAAAATAGAAACCATAAGTATAACGTGATATTTAGAATACAATCCCACTAAAATAATGTAATTAATTTATGTTCCCAAGAATGATTTTGCAATCCAAACATGAAACACAATCGTTTTTTTTTTTCAAGATATGTATTATGAAACACGATATATTTTGTTAAAAGTTGCCCAGGTGCTTAAAATCTATAAAATATCCGCTGATGTGTTGAACTAAATAAATTAAGTAAATGTTTCATGCGCTTACAACGAATGACGGCCTCATGGCATGTATAGCTATTTAAAACGCTTCTGCTGTTTTTACTAGAAATTAAATGAATATTTATTCATATGTAGCAACGCCGTTACTAGTGTCGTTTTGTCAATGGTGTGTAAGATAGGCATCAATATACTTATTATACTTATACCTGTGATATATATATGTATATATATATATATATATATATATATATATATATATATATATATATATATAAATCACACACATGCACACTCACACACCACACACACACACACACACACACACACTCACACACCCCACACACACACACACACACACACACACACACACACACACACACACACACACACACACACACACACACACACACACACACACGCACGCACGCACGCACGCACGCACGCACGCACACACACACACACACACACACACACACACACACACACACACACACATTATACAGTATGCTTGCTGATTTGCAAACACGTACATGTTATTGTAAACAGCATAATATATAATTTATGCAATGTATTCTGACTTAACGATTTGCAAACCAGAATACAAATAATTCTGACTTGTGTTAATCGTTCATAAGGTATGGACACTGTGACTAATAATTATCGAATTTATATGCTTGAGCAGCATGAGCGGAACTGGTAATAACATAGATGGAAACAGGTTGTGGAACGTACACGGACAGTATAGAATTGTAATTAGTTTCCTTTTTTGTGAGTGAATGTATATGACGATATGTCACTGTGTTTCCATTCACTGTGTGATATAAGTGAACATACAGAGCGTCACGCTGTGTAGGCTCTGTATTTTACTCGAGACTAAGCGATATCATGCCTTTGGAACATGAAATTGTTCCCGGAACGTACGCTGTTTGAATGAAGCTACAACCATGTTTAATAATTAAATGAAATAATTGGCGCTGCGATCGCCAGCCACTTCTGCTTCGAATGTTATCATGATTTGTGCAAGAACTACGTAATCAGGGATTACAGCGCAATAAAATATATCACCAGAAAACCGTATGCGTCGTGTTTGTTATTCCATATGCCACTTGCAATTCCATACTTTGTTTGTCTTAAAAACATTTTACGTGTGACAGTCTCAGGACAATGTCCCCTGTAACACCAATCACTACTCTAACCAGACAATCCTGTTCAGATGTTGTCTCTTTGGGTGCATATTTATGGAAGTCTCGACATTAATAAAAAAATACACAGATACGGTACAAACCTGGAAAGTGCAAAACAACGTCTTAGACACTATTACCACATACAATCAACAATACCTCCTAAAGTGTGTTAGACAAACCTGTCTGATCTTGTAACGAACGAGAAAAATTTTCCGGTTGTGTTTGACGATGTGACTGTGATGGAGGGATCGGTCGCCTCGAAAACGCTTCCTCAGCAATGTGTCATAACACGCGTCCCAAGCACAGACCGTGGCATTGTCCCACTCGCTTCTAGTGAGTCAACTAATGCAATCATTTGTCGTTCTGGGATCGGCCTGTCTTGTATATAAGGTCTTACACCACGGGGTAGGGTAGATTGTGAAGACCAACGAGATTGTTCCGGGATAAGACATTTATCGTGTTGGCCTGAAGAGAGACGAATTATGTAAGTACGAATGTTATTGCATTTCTCTCTTTGCACGTTCAAAACCAGTGAATTCAGCTTTCTCATAGTCAAGGGCAGTGCAAAGGTCGTCACCAATTGGATTGGTGCGCTACATTAGTTGCCTATACTAAAGTTGATGGCTAGGGATTCTCACAATGTCCCGTTTTCCATCACTGAGCGAAGTTGCAATAAACCAAACCGGCTCTAATTCCTTAGAAAATAATTAGCCTGCTTTTTAACTTGCTAACAGAAATAATTGTCGACATCGGACTAAATCAAATCGCCTATAATATCACAATAGACTTTACGCATTTGCGACAGTGTTTCCACGGTTTAATCTGCGGTACCGGAGAACGACCAATGGGAATACATGATTGAGAGGAGATCAGATTGAGGTGTTTAAAATATTGAATGGGTATGAAAATATTGACAGAAATATGTTTTTCACGGTCAAGGAAGAGAGAAGGACCAGAGGACATGGAGTTACAATAGCAAAGAAGCAGTGTAGACTAGATATTAGAAAAGTTTCATTTTCACAAAGAACATAAACGAATGGAACAGATTATCAGCTGATTGTGTAGGTGCTAGTAGGGTTAATATATTTAAAAATAAAATCGACATATACCTAAGACGGGCGGGGCATACTTAGATAGATAGGTTGGACTCTCGATAAGCCAAATGGCTTCCTAGTCCACCTGCCATCTAGAGTTGAATCTCTAGGTGGCAATCTTGTTAAATCTTGTTAAATCTGGTTAAACTCGCTTTTTCCTCATTTAATACATTGCTAACTGAATTAGAGTTATTGTACATTTGTTAATAAATGCATAGATTGTTGCATAGTTCTCAGAAACTTCGCAAATAATCAGTCAGCTTAACGTGTAGCCTCGATTGACCAGACTTCGTGAGGTGGCAGCATTTTTTAGCCCCTCATTTCCGTCTGGAAAATTAATGGGCTGCCGGTGTTACCGACAGGGCGATCTTACCGTAGAGACGTTGATTGGTTCTCAGGCCAAATTTTAAATAACACATTAAATAAGGATATCTTTTTTATCAGGTAATGCTGTGATATAAAAAGTATTCAAAATTAAACTTATATTAATTACAAATTTGCAGTTGTTTACAAAATAAGATATACGGCAGAATTAACCACTATCCGTGAGGTGGCAGCATTGTTTAGCCCCATACGGATAACGTACAAATTAACTAAAGATACCTTTTAATCAAATAATGCTGTATTATACAAACTATTTAAAATTAAAATACAAATGTGTAGCAGGAAGTCTGCTGTCTAGAATGTGGGAAAGTTAAACATCAAAGGGTACTGCGGATGACTCTGCTCGCCTCGGCCTTATTGCCGATCAATTTTGTTTTGTAATTGGATGTTTTGCTTAACATTTGAACGTGTTGCAGGCGGAATCTTTTAAATTGGGAACATTGTTCCGTGTTCCGACTAAAAAAATTGGCAGGCAGTAAACCTTCAATACAAAATGACGTAGCCTTAAGAGCGTAATATTACATGAACAAAATAAAATCTAACGATTCATGATTCACGACTGTAAGGATCGGCCGCTTCTCAGAAAATGTCTACAATAGTGTGTCATCGGATGCCACGATGCAACCGACACGCGTGGCTGGTTCTGCATATGCTATGTCGCCGTCGACACGCGTGGCTGGTTCTGCAGATACTATGTCGCCGTCGACACGCGTGGCCGATTCTAACGCTCTAGCTTGTCTTCCTTTATTCACTTACAACAGTAACACTTTTGCTTTTCTTGAAATAGTTTTCTTCTGCTGTTTACAGCAAGTGTTAATCGTTTTTTCTCTCGAGAATACTGGGTGGCACGCGACTTTGTGGTGTAAATCATTCCCCACATGATTGTGTTTTCCTCCCGAGTAAGTCACGTGCTGGTTCAACAGTAATAACATAATAACCAAGTATATGTGTTAGTTATTTAGTGTGCGTTCTATGGCTAATCATCATGACATCCGTGACATGTTTTGGTTTGCATTTACTCTGACTCACTGAGTCACTGACTCAACCACCCACCACCTACCCACCCACCACCCACCCACCCACCCACCCACAGCCTCACCCCACACACCATCACCCACAACCACACACACCCAAAACACAACCTCACACACCCACGTACACGTGTACGCACGCACATACATACACACGCACGCGCACACGCGCGCGCACCCTCGCGCACCCGTATATATATATATATATATATATATATATATATATACATATATACACACCAAATAAACATAAACAGTAATTAAATGTTTGAAATGTATGGTCATGGAAATATTTTCTATATATATATATATATATATATATATATATATATATATATATATATATATATATATTAAATATATTATAAATATATTATCAATATATTATCAATATATTATCAATATATATATATATATATATATGGTCAGTTATCACGAAACGTCGACAGAATTTGCTTTGGGGTTAAATTTAAAATTCAATATCACTAATAAATAACATCTCAAGGTATAGGGGACATAAATTAATGTAGCTTAATTAGTAAAAGCGGCTCTTTGACATCGCTTTGAAGTTGTATGCCCGTGTTGCGCGATATCGAGCGTGTGCATGCACATCGTGTATTTAATATAAATATTGTGGTATTTCGTTTCTCCGCTATGTGTTTTCGTTAATTGTTTTGAGCATATAAGAGATTTGTGGTTCAAAATGGACTGCAGTGAAAACGTTTGAAAAACATTGTTTTGTTTTCATACAATTTAGAAATTAGAATACATTTTCGGTCTCCTGCAAAAAAGATTAAAGCGGTTATAGAATTACTTGTCATTCTATGGGGAACTGATTGTATAGTATCAGCGTAAAGGTAAGTATAAAATGAACAATTACCATTTTAACGGAACACATCTTATGCGGATACTGTCATCTGTTGTCTTCATAAGGATGCTTAAAATAGGTATAAGCTCGGTATTGCTGAAAGACATTCTTCAATAGTTTTTTTCAAAATAATAAATAATTGTTCTAAGGGGCATTTGTCTTATTCTGCTTGGCCTCGGCGTGTTGCTCTGCGACAGTTACGTGCATTATTTTCCAACCGTCACCATTTCTGAGGAAATGCCGTTCTCTTTTAACTCAGCTGACACGTCGTACACCAAATAACGAAGGGACGTTTCACCTCGTTATTTGGTGTACGTGTCAGTTGGGCCTGGCCATCCAACGCGCAGATTGAGCTATTTCGGTATTGAGAACTTGGACAGTCGGTCACAAAATGGAAGGTGTTTAATAACGGCATAGTTTGGTGTAGCTCTAAAATCATTGCTTTAAGAAAGGCGAATGTTGAAGGCCCCGGGTGAGCCATTATACCTGAGAGGCCAACGAAACTGAAAACCTTCATATACCCATCTTCATCTCTATAGTCCAATACCATGGGGTGGATGCTTATCTGCGCTTTGTCATAACACACAGAACCTGTCTCATCCACGTACTTGCATAGTCCACCTGACATATGACTTCCGTCATAGGCTTAAGCTTACCTCTGAGATGTCCGATTTCTTCGTGCACTGAATTCTGATAGTTCTCTCATCAGTGTTTGGGAGAATGTGTTAATGTCCTCTATTACTTCACTTTTTGCTGAGGGTAGTCTTATACTGAACGTCTTTCTTCGTGCTTAGTTTATATTTGATTGGTCTTGTGCCGTCCATTTCATTCAGTTTCTCCATAACGTTTTCTTCGCTCATCGAGGTTAATTCAGATAAAGACTTGGCAGTCCTTTGGAGGCGGTCGCCTTCAAGAAAATTTTGGCGTGACGCTTGCACACGTGTCTCTTAGCTTGAAACTGGATGGAGAATGCAGTATCTCTCCCCTTCTTCTAGTAATTGCAGTAGTACGTCATTTGTGAGATATTTCATTTGCATACGCTCGGTCTCTATAATGAATAGAGGAACAAATGGCTACATTTCTAATTTATCGTTGTCTCATACCTGAAATACCACCAGGTAAACGCATGAAAAAAAACGTACACAAACATTCAAAACTCTAACCAAAATCAGTACGTCTATGTCATTTGCTCGGTATCGTCAAAAACTACCCCACGTCAAAATATGAGTCTATTATATTTCACTACAGGTTTTTAATTTCTTGGAACCCAATTTTACCTATACAGGTCTTATATACTTTGGAACTATATATATATATATATATATATATATATATATATATATATATATATATATATATATATATATATATATATATATATTATGACCATACATTTCCTATGTATGTGGCATATGTATATTTGGTGAAATAAATAATTTTGTTCTGAGGTAGTATTTACAAAAATATTGTTTCCTTTGTTAAGCCTTCTGCGCCTAATTTCACAATAATTTCTTCCCACGTTTAATAATTGTCATGGTTTATAAACATAATTCATTACTCTTCGTAAACTTCTACATTTGAATTTTTCGACCAAGTATCCATCGATTGCTAGATACGAAAAATGCTATAATATCTTTTAATAGAAAGTCGTCTTAAAGTAGACTAAACACATCTTAAAGCCGCTAGAACAACCTGTCTACTTGCGCGTGTTTTCGCTACCAGTAATAACTGTGAAAAGATTATAGCACATGCATTATAGTAGCACAGAGATCCCCCTGTACCATTTGCGTTGAACAAACACAAGATATTTGTAACGAGAACGTATTAACCAACCGTTTTGCGGTCATTCTCAAATTGCGGAAAAGCATTCGACAGTGAAATAAAAAATCTTAGATTATACAATAATATATGATTATTAAGTTACTTTAGGAGGACCCACGTATATATGCCCGGACATATGTTAATTACATCTAGTTCCCATTAATTAGTCCGATAATTTGGTAAAACGGCGGCGCACAATGACATTTCTTCCTAGAACTGACATCGAATTTGCATTTTACATAATTGTAAGCGTTACATGTTTAGTATGTTGTTATGACATCACAGCGCTCAACAGAAATTGTTCAACGCCTTACGGTGGTAACAGTAAGAGCAGAATTAATTGTTATCTTTCACAATCAAAATACCTTACGCAGACGACAAATTATCGGGTTTATTGTACACGCTGTCAACAATATGTACAATGTTGTCAACTACCGTATCATAAGTGTCTGTTGGTTGTCGTAGTCTTCGTATTAATTGTCAGTAACACGGCGGAAGCCAACATGCATGACATAGTTACTTATATGCTTCTAATTCGTGCTTTCATGTGATTAGTTGATCACGCGTGGTCAGGTTACTTATGGATGTGTCTGCTGTATACATTCAAAATGGGTTCAAATAAATATGAATTCGTTACAGGCAAATCAATAGGAAACAATTAGTAATTATTTATGCCATACCATCTACACACCCAAATATATGCAATACCATTTGAAGAAAAAATATTGATCGAGTATTACGACAAGAAACCTCATGACAGAAATGTAAGAAATCGACCTATCGCAAATTGAGAGTGACCAAGTTCCTTTAGGGTTTTTTCCACCTATGTCACACGGCAATTATTATAATGGATTTTTCGTAAACATTAAAATAGGCCTACCTTTGATTTGTTGGTGGCAGTCATAACAATGGACAGTCACATATTTTTTTTCAGGTTAAAAGTCGACACACGTATAGGTCAATAATTAATTTTCCTTTCACCTTTTCAGGCGGTGCCGGTTGAAGCTTCCGGTTCTGTTGCTGATGTGGCTCGGAGCTTGTGTCGCCGTGGCGAACACTGGTGCTTCCTCCCCGCGGGCCATGTGCGGCTACAGACCGTACGACACGCGAAACTACGTGTGCTGCCGGGGAAACCTGATGAGAAAAACGTCCGCCACAATGAGATGTTGCAGCAACCGCCCGTACAACCCTCGAACGCATGTATGCTGCGGTGGGACCATTTGGAGAAAGACGTCAGCGATCACGAGATGTTGCGGTAGACGCTCCTATGACCTCCGTACGCAAATATGCTGCGGTGGAACCGTTTTGGGAAAGACGTCCACGTACATGAGATGTTGTGTTATACGTCCGTATAATTCGAAGACTCAAAGATGCTGCTTTGGACGGCTTCAGGGCAGGGCAACGACATGCAGACGGAACTGTGGTGGTCGATATTACAATCCCATCACACATAGGTGTTGTTACGGACGAGTTATACAGAGCAAGTCAACACCATGCAAACAACGCTGTGGTCGTTGGTACTACAACCCCCTTACTCATAAGTGTTGTAACGGGCGTGTTATCAGCAGGGCAACAATATGCAGACAGCGCTGTGGTCGTCGTTATTATAACCCCCTTACACAAAGGTGTTGTTACGGACGAGTTATACAGAGCAAGTCAACACCATGCAAACAACGCTGTGGTCGTTGGTACTACAACCCCCTTACTCATAAGTGTTGTAACGGGCGTGTTATCAGCAGGGCAACAATATGCAGACAGCGCTGTGGTCGTCGTTATTATAACCCCCTTACACAAAGGTGTTGTTACGGACGAGTTATACAGAGCAAGTCAACACCATGCAAACAACGCTGTGGTCGTTGGTACTACAACCCCCTTACTCATAAGTGTTGTAACGGGCGTGTTATCAGCAGGGCAACAATATGCAGACAGCGCTGTGGTCGTCGTTATTATAACCCCCTTACACAAAGGTGTTGTTACGGACGAGTTATACAGAGCAAGTCAACACCATGCAAACAACGCTGTGGTCGTTGGTACTACAACCCCCTTACTCATAAGTGTTGTAACGGGCGTGTTATCAGCAGGGCAACAATATGCAGACAGCGCTGTGGTCGTCGTTATTATAACCCCCTTACACAAAGGTGTTGTTACGGACGAGTTATACAGAGCAAGTCAACACCATGCAAACAACGCTGTGGTCGTTGGTACTACAACCCCCTTACTCATAAGTGTTGTAACGGGCGTGTTATTAGCAGGGCAACAATATGCAGACAGCGCTGTGGTCGTCGTTATTATAACCCCCTTACACAAAGGTGTTGTTACGGACGAGTTATACAGAGCAAGTCAACACCATGCAAACAACGCTGTGGTCGTTGGTACTACAACCCCCTTACTCATAAGTGTTGTAACGGGCGTGTTATTAGCAGGGCAACAATATGCAGACAGCGCTGTGGTCGTCGTTATTATAACCCCCTTACACAAAGGTGTTGTTACGGACGAGTTATACAGAGCAAGTCGACACCATGCAAACAACGCTGTGGTCGTTGGTACTACAACCCCCTTACTCATAAGTGTTGTAACGGGCGGGTTGTTAGCAGGGCAACAATATGCAGACAGCGCTGTGGCTACCGTTATTATAACCCCCTTACACAAAGGTGTTGTTACGGACGAATTGTTCAGAGCAAGTCGACACCATGCAAACAACGCTGTGGTCATCGCTATTACAACCCCCTTACTCATAAGTGTTGTAACGGGCGTGTTATTAGCAGGTCAACAATATGCAGACAGCGCTGTGGTCGTCGTTATTACAACCCCCTTACACAAAGGTGTTGTTACGGACGAATTGTTCAGAGCAAGTCGACACCATGCAAACAACGCTGTGGTCGTTGGTACTACAACCCCCTTACTCATAAGTGTTGTAACGGGCGGGTTGTTAGCAGGGCAACAATATGCAGACAGCGCTGTGGTCGTCGTTATTATAACCCCCTTACACAAAGGTGTTGTTACGGACGAATTGTTCAGAGCAAGTCGACACCATGCAAACAACGCTGTGGTCATCGCTATTACAACCCCCTTACTCATAAGTGTTGTAACGGGCGTGTTATTAGCAGGGCAACAATATGCAGACAGCGCTGTGGTCGTCGCTATTACAATCCCCTTACACAAAGGTGTTGTCACGGACGAATTGTTCAGAGCAAGTCGACACCATGCAAACAACGCTGTGGTCATCGCTATTACAACCCCCTTACTCATAAGTGTTGTAACGGGCGTGTTATTAGCAGGGCAACAATATGCAGACAGCGCTGTGGTCGTCGTTATTACAATCCCCTTACACAAAGGTGTTGTCACGGACGAATTGTTCAGAGCAAGTCGACACCATGCAAACAACGCTGTGGTCATCGCTATTACAACCCCCGCACACAAAGATGTTGTCACGGGCGAGTTATCAGAAGGTATGGAATATGCAGGCCGCGCTAATTTTTTCGACGTCCCCACATCCTCAAAGTTTTTTTTTACTGTGGAACCTATCACACAAAATCGTCTCATGTTATAGTAATCGTCCTCATGATATCCGATGGCAAATATAAAATTATGTTGCCGATAAAACATTCGGGAATATACGCCCGGGTAGTTGAAGAAGGTAGTCTGTGTGACTCTGTATAAGACTCGCTGATGTGCTGGCTTCGGAAATACTTTAAATAAAATTCTCATGCGCTTACAACGAAGGACGGTCCCGTGGCATATTTAGCTATTCAAATTGCTTCTGCTGTTTGTGATAGAAATAAATATGTATATATATATATATATATATATATATATATATATATATATATATATATATATATATATATATACACTGTAATTATGATTTACAAACACATACACGGTGTTGTACATGGCATACTATCATTATCAATGTATTCATGCTTTTGAATGTTTACCACAAAGGGTTTTGTTGGTGAATGAGTTATATTTTTATCGCTATGCAAACCAGAATGCGAATATTTTTGATTTATGTTAATCGGACATAAGGTACGGACACTATTATTAATACTTTTCGCATACGATTGAGCAGCATGAACAGAATTACATAGATGAAACAGTTTGCAGAACGTACACGGACAGTATAGAATTGTTATTTTGGTTTATTTTTCTTGGTGTTAATGTACGAGATGATATGCTTCTGTGTTTCCTTTCGCAGTGTGTTAACACACCGTCGAGCAGTGTAGGTTTTCTACTTTACCCGTGTCTAAGCGACACTATGATGACATATCTTTGGAATATTAAGTCCCATAACACACGCTGCTTGAAACTACAGCCATGTTTAATAATTAAAAGAAATGCTGGGCGCTTGGATCGCCAGCTACGACTTTTGCATCGAATGGTTTTATACTTTGGTGTGATTTTAATTTTTGTTGTTTTATTTTTATATTTTATGTGTGATATTTGCCTTTTCATGTTTATTCAAGCACACAGACAGAACTGTAATTTCCCTGCGGGAATTAATGAAGTATTCTTATATTGTCTTAATGTTATCATGATTTGTCCAAGAACAAAGTAATCATGAATTACAGCGCAATAAAATATATCGCTTAAGAACAGTATGCGTCATAGCCGTGTTTATTATTCCGTATAACACTTACAGCTCCATACTGTCTTTGTGTTATAAATCCGTACATGTGACGGTGTCAGGACGATACATGGAGGGCTTTTTTAACCTCTTTTAACATCGATCACTAGTCAAGGTGACAATCCTGTTCAGATGTTGTGTCTGTGAGTGCATATTTCTGGAAGTCCAGACGTTTCCAACTAGTGTGGTGGGGCTTTTTTATTGTACAATAATGTTATGCAGTATAAATTAAATAGGTTATATCGTACCGACAGCGCAAATACTAATACTAATTGTAGAATTTCTATACCGCATAAATCCATAAAATATATTTAAGCTCAGAGGCGCAAAAAACAAAAACATTTAGCTAGTCATACACGGTGACAGGCAAAAGTCATCACTGGAGCATGGAACCGCCGAACTTCTTTGGTGGAAAAGCAATTTCAAACAAATATGTTTTAAATTTCCTACGAAAGGTGTCTATAGCTTCAAAAGATTTAATCGCAATAAGGAGTTGATTCCAAATTGTTGGTGCAGCCACAGAGAAAGCACGTTTGCGAATATTCAGCTTAGTTATAGGAATAAAAACGTGTTTGCAAACGAATGATCTAAGCGACAGCTTGCGGTTATTAAACCACTGAACAGTTCAAGTATTTGGTTGGTTCTGCTTAGTTAAGCATATTTGGGTTTTCAGTACCTTATAATCTAAAGCGTGTTGGCAAATAAAAACACTGCACAGACAGCTGAGCGAAAAATAAAACATTCATTTTTAAATATTACAATTGCCCTATCGTGTTATTATGTCAATGAGGTACCACAAAAAATAATCCGACAGAGGGCGCTCTAACGCAACTACGGTCTTTGGGTCGACATTTACGTATTCTTGACGTGTGTAAAATGCGGCACCATTTTGCGGAACGTCCTACAATCAGCTGTTGAATTCGCATGACTCCGAAGCCTCACACATAGCTAAATATGGATACAGTCTGACATGTCAGTCAATGTACATTAATGTACATTTACAGCCGATGGAAGGTCTACTGTGCTGGCTCGATGCCGGTAAGGATGTTTAAAATCATCTACAGCTCGCCGTATGCATCACACGAGACTGCTACGTCTTCACACATAGTTATATATTGATATCGTATAACATGTCCGTCAATATGAAAGCATAATGACTACATTAATGTACATTTACAGTCGATGGAACGTCGCCGGTCGTTTGATTGAATTCAGTGCCAAGATGGCGTTGTTTTGGCTGTTCTGTCTATTGACCACGCATACGGCATGCTGTTCTGTCTATTGACCACACATACGGCATGCCCACATACAAACTATCGCTGGCTACGCCCCTGCACGGTCAATAGGGCGTGTAAGGCTCGCTCGGCAGGAAATCCGTATTCTCCCTTTTAACATATAGGACTTTGTTTTGTTTGTAATAATCGAACTGTTCCCAAATAGCGTGTTTCAGTTATATTGTCCGAAGGATTATTACAAGCAGAAGCAATGGAACACTTTGCCTGTGACAATGATCACGGAAATCATGAATTTTAATCAATTATTATGGTGGTTGCCATGGCAGTGGCGGCAAGTACTTGTGTTTGGCTGTTTTGACTAATAATGAAGAGTGCCAGTTTTCGCACAGTTCAACCTGTTTGAGCAAACGTATACATGTGTTATGATTATGTGCATTTAGACAACTTGTCAGATATAAGTGCTTATCGAAACCACAACGTACAGCAATGTAAAATGCAAATCCCATAAAAGACACATACTGTAAAAACCCACCCGCTTAATATTTAATGGTGTATACAATATAGCGTTATTAGTCTAGAAAGTATTACTTAACACAGAGGCAAAACCAGAGCAAGGCCGAAGCGGACACAAAGCCCCGACGAATTCTAAAGATGTTTACCCACTCGAGGGCTTCAATGGAAACCCATCCTGGACCACACCGGCGAAGCGGATCTTAATGGTCATATATTACCAGCGAGTGATTTACTGAACATTGACTAAATCCTAGCGGAGACAGTTTGGACAAAGGTTGAATTTGTATAGATTTGCAGGTGTTTCTCGAGTACGTGATGATGTTAAACTAGCGTCCTTGGGGAAACCTTGCGACCGGAATTGTTAATTACACATGCGCACAGATGCACACTGGTTAATTAACGGTTTACAATAAAAGGAGAGAGCGTCGTTTTAATCGAGAGGGCGGAGATCGAGAGCGACGGAAGATGCTCGCGACTCTCCCTCCTTTTGGCTACCTAAATTAAAACATGAGTATGAGACTGAAGCTCATACTTATCGAGATTATCAAAATTACCGGCATGTATTTAGAATTTTAAAATGTAGGAGCGCTGTAGTGGACTGGCAACAGACACGCAGTGACTTCGATGTTACTAGTACTATGTTAAAGTCTATTGCCAACGCAATGTATATCTTTTGAAATTATGTATACGAACGTGAACTTCAATTTGTGAATAAAATATCTGAGATCGAACCTGGAACGAGCGTCTGTCACTCTACCCTGAATCGGGGGTTAAACCGATTCTGGCGAGCGCACACGAGAAGAGCGTGATACACACCAACGCACACACACACTCACACATATCCTGCGGAGTAACTTCCCCCGCGCACGCGTCCCAAGGGGGGTCGTTCTCTACAATACGGCCTAAAATCGTGTTTAATATCCGCACTACGAAAATCGCTATATGACTATGATAGTGTGGTAAACTCAATATTAAATCGGACATTTCAGATAAGAAAGGTATATCAGTATCAGTCTGAAGCTACAACTGTCATCCATCGTTAGAATATTATTCATGTGTCCAGTCCTCAATCAGCTCCAGTCTCGCGGAGTCTCGCCATGTATCGTGACCCACTTACAGTACTAATGGGAGACTTATAGTTCGTGCAGTTATCCGCCAGATGGCAGGTGATACCGGGCCTAGAAGCTACTTCCGGTTTTTCAGAACAAGTCAATGATGCTTGCGTGTACAAACAATAAGACATATACTGCCACTTATAATGGATTATAGATGCTGTTCCTTTTCACGGCTTTAGCAGTATTTCCCCAAATATAAAGGGAAATATAATGCTTATAATGAAGTTTACCGACAATAAATAATTCCACAGATCAATTAACTTTTTTCGTGTGTGATTTATTTTGTATTCCTCTCTCAGGATGCACTGCAAAATTCCTAAACATTCCTTGTTATTCCAGTCTTACTTAACTTTCGGCTGCATCCTGTCACCTTGTGGGGAGCGGTGGTCGCGCAGTAGAGCGCCGGACTGTCAATCGAGGGGACGGTGGTTCAATCCCACCTACCGCCGTTTCGAAACTTAGGCAATGCCAGGGGAAGTAAAAGATCCCACACAGGGGGTAAATGTGTAACCTGTAGTGGACTCACAAATTCTAGAGAAGAACAACTCCTGCGTTAGCCCAAGTTTGGGCTGTTTGGAGGTAATCACCTAAGACCTAAGACCTTGGGTGATAGCAATTAGTCGATCTGAGGCAGACGGAAAATGACAGAAGCCAACACTGATAACAGGTCTTACAGGGTGGTGTAAGGCTCGTTTGAAGACGACGGATTATAAATTGAAAACATTATCTGTGACGGATGCAATCTTGTGAGAATTTCCCATAAATAGTACGGCCTTTATTTCATGTAATCTGTCAAGTTATACTTTAATTCGTGGTACTTAATTACATAAATCTTACGTTCTAGATTGGCGTATGTTAATTTATTTCCATTGCATTTAACACATATGTAAGATAGTTAGAATAAGACTTCATTACAGACGGATTTTAATCAGGTCCTATTTTGTTCCTGGCACATTGCCCACGGCAGTACAAAATTTGTTATATGTTATTGTGTTATATATTATTATTATTACGCATATACATTTATACCTATATAAAGTAATTGCAAGGGCGGCAATTTGTCAATTGTCATCAGTTGGAAACCAGAATTGCCAACAATTGTCTAGCTGTATTTTTTTCAATAAATGTTGTTTTATTGAAACACACAAACATTAATTGTAGTTGTATCTATAGTTATAGTTTATTGCTCGCAGTACACTCTAGGCTAGGCTAGAATAAAGCTGACATTACATAAGCACATCTCAATATTCACAGTTGGTTGTCCCATCAATCCATGGAATGGTAATATATATTCACACAATGTTGCAAACGCTCTTCAAGTAAGGCAACATTCATATTTAGGTGTTTCATCACGTCATGCATATGCTACAACGACTGAAACGAATCGTGTTTGCGTGAACAATGAGTAACCAATTTTGTCAAACATGAATGTCGATATTGACTAGAATATTTTTACATTTTGGGAGTTTCTGTAGAAATTAGGATAGAATGGTATTTCTGCTGGCCGGGTAGAAACTATATAGCAAATTAACACAAAGGTATACATTAATGACATAGTGGTAAAAGTAAGTTCTTTAATAGCGCAGTATCCAGTATTCAGGACTGCTCAAAGCGCTTCATACTTTGCTTCCCTGCCAGACCTGTTCAATCTCTCAAATCAATCAAACACTATCTCAACTTCTCTGGGGAGCATCCAGCCACGCTGCAATTATTGCGCAAAGGCTGCTCGCACACACACACACACACACACACAATACATATATATATATTATATATATATATATATATATATATATATATATATATATATATATATATAAGTATTAATACAACCATTTGTTCTAAAATCTTTGCACACTGATGATATTAAAACCACAATAATATTTGAGAATTAATACAGTAAATTAATCAGCTACAAGAGAGGTATCAATTATCAAAGTATGTAAGTTGGATGCTAGCCTCAGTAATATGATAACATTTTAGAACATTGGCTGGATATTGCACGGCTGGAAATAAAGGTTGAGCTACAGTTTATATAACAACCAAGACCATAAATATGATCAGTTATGATTAGTTTTAAAATGTACGATCAGAAATGGGTGTAATCAACTATGAGTAAGATGTGTTTGAACATCTGCACTGCAGCGTTAGCATAGTCATGATAATCATGACATCTGAAGACATGAGGCATGGAGTTGATTACATTGCAGTGGAATATATTACTGTTACTGTACTTCCTTCCTATTACTATTACATGACGACTGGAACACATTAATATTTAATTAATTAAATGTAAAATAAATTGATATGAGGAATTTATATTACATGTCATTATCATTAAAATTATAAAACGAACTGCAATTTTCGGTCAATAAGCCACTGAGTGCAACAATTGTTGGGATCGAACCAATAACTAAAACCGAGACATTAGCAGCTACAAACATACATTCATTTTGTTTGATAAGTATACTAAATTACTCAAAAAAGCAAGCTGGTTGTCTTTGACAGACTATGGTAACTTCTCTGTTGGCCTAGACATTGTAAATGCTATCACAAAGAAAGCCAATAACACGCTCACCTTTCTTAAACGTAATACTAGCAAATTCCCAAGATAAGTCAAATCATACTGTTATCGAACCTATGTTAGATCATCACTTGAATACGCTTTTATCATTTGGGAACCCACCACCAAACAAAACACCAACAAACTTGAAATGTGTCAGAGGCGAGCAAGCATAATCAATGTCTCAATAGCCGTTGTCAAAGACGTGCATTCAGTATTGTGAGTGTTTGCCACAGAATGTTGTGTGACACGATTTAGCCTTTACCTAAGCACAT
>JAODUO010002601.1:5000-47500 GCA_025642075.2 Ridgeia piscesae
GGACGAGCCATAAGTACACAAAGGACAAAGCTCAAGGACAAAGGAATACTTTGAACGCCATTATATAAATACATAATTATTTATATTTACGTAATTGTCTTACTATTTTATATCACGTATCTGGATGAATCAAAATAAATTTTTCATTTTAATATGCTATCTTATTTACCACGTCATACATATTTTAAAACTTACTAATGACTCGTTGTACGTTTTATCATGTGTGTACGCGCCTATGAATGGGCAGGTCGCTTATTTACGGCGCACTGGAGATGCTAGTTATACTAATAAATTATAATAATCATGTTTTCCACAGTGCACAGTCATCTTCGCTAGTTTCGCGCATGGGTGCTGTTGTTTGGCATTGATAGAAGAAACGCAGAAAAAAGAAGAAAAGGAGGAAGAGCTGGGATTGGTTGCTAGTACATTGGACACCTTTACACGTTACTTCTATGCTGATGAAAGCTCAGACTAATACAAACAATGAAACCGCACACACCGATATATTATATGTAACGAGGTGTCTATGCAAACTAATAACGCATACAACGAATGCGTCCGTGTGTACTTATCATCAACATGTAGTATTAACTGACTGTTTACGTTATTTTCCGAAGACATGAACGGTCGATTATTGACCAGGACATGCCGTAGAGGTCGTACACACTAGGTACTTACCGTTTGAATGTAAGTAACTTTTGTATTTCACAACGCGATACTTACAGGAACAACATTAAAGTATATATTAAATTGTCAGCGTATAATTTGGCTAAAGGCCGTCTTCCAGTAAAATATTAATAGTCATACTATATATATATATATATATATATTTATATATATATATATATATATATATATATATATATATATTTTATATATATATATATATATATATATATATATATACACACAATATTTATATATATATTACATGCATGCATGCGTTTTACAACAAAATACAACAACAAAATTGTCATAAACATATTGTCTGTACTACAAAACGTGGATATATAATGTAAGTAGTTTGTTACTGTTGCTGGTGATATCCGACAACGATCCGAGAAAATTGAACCACTTTTTAAATTAAATGAGTATAATTATGTAAGAAATGTAAGAAAGCATGGATGAGCATGGACGAATCCAAACAAGATTTGACTTAACTTGCGCTACATTTATGAATGAAATGAAACACTATGGTAAGTAACAACCTTATTAATTAATTGCATTCTTGACATCTAGGGTTGAAACATATCATTTGACTTTGGTGAGTATTTAAGTAGAACACACGTAACATTTGTAACTTCGACCTGTGATTAACATTTCTTATTTGTCCATCTATTTTGTTCCACATTCTTGTAAAATGTTGATTTGGGTAACATATACATAGGCCTACAATACAATAATAGTTAAAAACGAACATAACTTGAGGCGATTTTTCAAAATGGCCTTTTCCCGAATCTTAATAATCGCGTCATATAGAGGATTAATTGTGGTATGTAGATTTATATTTAATTTCTTTGGACTGTTGTTGGGACGTCCGCCATTTTTAAGGATGACAATCGTCAATTCAGGTGCACGATTGATGATGTATGCCTGCAAGTGGCAATGTCATCCACTGCACCTCCAATTAAATCCCGTTCAATACTCTAACCGAACCGAAATCTGCAGAACTGGGCTAATCATTCGTAATATCACACCCGATCATGTGATTTGTGTTCCCACATATGCTCCGCGTAATTTCCATAACATGGGCGGACTCAACCTGTTTTGATGATGCGCATGTGAAGATTGCACCGAGACACAGCAACGGGGGCTTCATGTTTATTTAAAAACCTTGCAAACGGCGTTTATACTGCACACATTGCACATCGAAACAGTTATATGGGTACGAATTTTGGGAAACGTGCTCTTATGTTCCAAATTGGCTATTCTCAGTTCACGTCTAACCTCGTTTTTAACAGATGTACCGTGTGCATTCAAAAACGCTGTTGTTTTCCACTTAGAATACCGTTTTGGTTCGGATAGTTGTTTATTATTTGGAAACCTCGTAACAGTTTTCGTTTATGTTATTTGCAAAACTTAATAATTCACAAAATCAGTGCATTCAAAGCCACCCCGCAGTGAGTCCTGGATTTATCATGCTTCACCACCTGCCTGTATTTGAACACTTGTTGCATGACACTATGGTCCGAACGTCCGAAATTAGGCCCGCACAATGACCGTCAGGGTACTGTCGTTTTTCTCTGATATCATGAATTCAAGAAATATGGTGCACCCCTCTACATGTACTGACTACATGAAAATGTCCACTGCATACGGGTGACGTGGGACCTTGTCTGACCCAATTCAACTCAGCTAGGGACCGTACACTTGTCTACTTCTGGACTCTCTCTAGTACCACTCGCGCATACCTCAACTGTATTCCTTCCAGACGACAACTACTAACTGCAATAACGATCGTCACATTATTCAGTTTAGCTCACTGTTACCCGATATATATATATATATATATATATATATATATATATATATATATATATTATGTGTGTGTGTGTGTGTGTGTGTGGAGGAGTGAGAGAGAGAGAGAGAGAGAGAGAGAGAGAGAGAGAGAGAGAGAGAGAGAGAGAGAGAGAGAGAGAGAGAGAGAGAGAGAGAGAGAGAGAGAGAGAGAGAGAGAGAGAGAGAGAGAGAGAGAGAGAGAGAGAGAGAGAGAGAGAGAGAGAGAAGGAGAGGGGGGAGGGAATGGGAGGGGAGGGAGGAAGGGAGTGAGGGTTACAGTTTGTAATTGTAATGAGACTTTGACTCACATAAATTAGGAACCAAACTCCACTTACATAATGGTAAATCACAGAAACATCAAGTCATGAACTTGCACCTTATCTTAAACCTCGTAAGTCCATTCCCCTTTGTCCACGCTGTTCGCAGCTTGCATTTACAATCGTAGCTTTTGCATATATATCTTAACTGATGCGCCGTCAACAAAGCATATTGTTTGCAGACATTTGCCATTATTTCACCTTCCTTCCCGTCAAACAAAAGACGTATAGGCAACAACGACAACATAAATAACTACAACGACTTGATAGACAAACATCGAGTTACACGCACACGCACACGCACACGCACACGCACACGCACACGCACACGCACACGCACACGCACACGCACACGCACACGCACACGCACACGCACACGCACACGCACAAACACACAACACACACAAACACACACCACAACACACACGCACACACGCACACACACATTCATTTGCAAAACCTTAAGAACATGAACAAAGATTGCGTGTCCTTCATGTAATAATATATAATATATCAATATATTTCGGCAAATAAACGTAGTACAACATAATATGAAACTTTTTCTTTATAGTCCAAATCTTCTAAATGGGATTTAGATCCCAGCACGAAAATGTTGTTCTTCTTGAGGAAGTCAGTGGCTTCCTTGGATCGCAGACATGGAGCACCATATTGCGTGAACATCGTACATTGGTGGACGCCAATGTGCAGCTTCAGTTTCTCCTTCAACACCTCGACATACCAGAAGGGTCAAACATGACAAGACACCCAGACTAATCTGACTTGGCGGGTGTTTCGTTGAGGCTGCTGTGTATTTCTCATTTAAAATGGCGCCGATCTATGGCGAGAGGATGTTGGGCGTCGTGCCTTAGTGTATATTGTGACGGTATTCTTGGTCGGAAGGACACTGTGCTTGCACCAATATGATCGGGATGTCCTGCTGCACTTCTGGGATACCACGAGTGAGGGTGATATGCAAACAAACTATCGTTTTAATGATATTATTCGTTTCACAGAGACATTGCTTGACGCCACCTTACTGATTCAGCAGAGGGTGTGTTTGTATCTTAGTAAATGATGGCTGGGCTACGGATGTCAAGATTTTGTCAAAAACCTGCTTTGTTGACATAGACATTTTCACAATTATATGTCGGTCTCTACTTGCCTAGGCAGTGTTCAAGCATAATTCTGTTCGCGCTAACATGGGTGCTGCTGTGAATAAACTGTTTGACCTCGTCATGCAGGTTGAACATTCTCACCCAGACTCGATTGTTATTGTGACGGGAGATTTCAGTAAGGCCAATCTGAAGAAAGAGATGCCGAAGTTCATACAGCAGGTCACATGTGCAACTAGGTATGGTAGAACGTTTGACTATTGTTATAATTTGACTATTGTTATACAACCAACCTTCAAAGGCGTCTACAAACAACACTTGAAGTATGCTAAACAAAACGTACGTAAAAACTGTGTAACTGTGGTCAGTGAATACGGTGGAGACACTTCGCGGCTGTTTTGAATGCACATATTGGGGAGTTTTAAACAGGCCACAACCGACATTCACGAAAACACAGAGACTGTCAGCGATTACGTCACTTTCTGCTACGGCCACTGCGTTCCAAATAAAATACTAACAAGCTACCCCAATGACAAACCTTGGTTTAGTATTTATATCAAACACTAGCTGCACGCGATACAAGATGAGTACATAGACAATTACAATGATAAATACAAGAAAGCGAGATATGCTGCAGAAAAGGTCATAACGACCGGCAAGGCCAACTACTGGTACAAGCTTGATGAGAATCCCACCCCCAACAACCCTAAAACACAGCAAAACGTAGCTGGCAGAATTTGAAGGCCCATAACCAACTTTTAACCGTCTCCCAAGATTACTACCGCTACCGACACTACTCTGCCCGACCAATTGAATTACCTTTACAGCCGCTTTGATAAGCAGAACATTATTAACCCTTTCACTGTCACAGGGCTTCGCTGTGACGAATCTCCCTCGTCCTCCCTCCTTTCACCATTGATGAATCTGTCTTTAACTCATAAATAGTAAGGAGGCTGCTAGCCCGGATAACATATATCCATCTTAGCATAAACATTATGTTATTATGTGAACAAACCTATCAGTTGGTGCAGCGAAGAAAATATGGACTTCAGTATAAACCATTTCAGTATAAACCATATTATTTTATCCCCTCTCGCCTCTTTTGACCGATGGCAGGACAAATCGACCAATATTTCAAGTTTCTTTGTTCTACAATCTAAAATAATCTCAAATGGGAGCTAAATAGTGATAATATTATTGTCAAAAAGGCCCAGCAGCGGATATACTTTCTAAGTAGGAAGAGCTGCAATCGAGAGTATCCTGACATTTGCAATCGTTTCGGTCTATTATCCCAAATAGGATTATGCAATCCAGACATTATCTGATGCAATATCTTGTCATATCGCAAATATATATATATATATATATATATATATATATATATATATATATATATATATATATATAGAGTGTCAGGGATTTTAAGGATTTGCGATATGACAACAGATTGCATCAAATAATTTTTCTAAACGGAAATTGTTTATATATATATATATATATATATATATATATATATATATTAGTAATTTCCGTTTAGAACAATCGTAGACACCCACACGTAACATTGCGCACGCCCATGTTGTGTTATAACCCCGAAATTTCTAATATAATATATTATATATATTGTATATATATATTATATATTTATATACGTAACACCCACATAAATTAGATTTGTGATATAATTATAATATTATATATATATATATATATATATATATATATATATATATATATATATATATATATAGTAATTTCGTTTAGAACAATCTTAGACACCCACACATAACATTGCGCACGCCCATTTCTAACAATCGCGCGAACATACTAATGCTATGTGTCCGTGTTACCTTGCGACGTAACTCACGCACGACGTGAGTTGCGAAGGTTGGGAGTGACGGTCGCTAGACGGTCGGATGCATCATTGACTCCAAAATTGTTGGAACCTAGCCCGTGGAATGGGATATGGCGACCGTCGAAGCATGACAGCAGGTATTGGAAGAACTATATTGGTTGCCGTTGTCGTGACACATCGAAGACAACGTACTCGTCCTTGTTCTTCGCGCCCTTCATAACCAGACACCGACGTACCGATTCTCGTTACTATGATCTGCCGATCTGTATATCCTTAGCGATATTACACCATTGTCCTCACATGTCATGCATTATGTCTGCAACTTCATATTTCAATTTACACATTCGAATCGTTTCCAAACTAGCCGTGGCATTCTCAACATAACTCAGTACTTGGTAGATATACTAAACAATAGTTGTGTTTGAGGACATCAGTTATGACGTACAAAGTGGCAGATATGTAATTTTGGATGCAATAAATATATACGCAGCCTGTTCGAAAAAAAAAATTCACATGCAGGATGTTGACTATAAACTAAAATTACATTCAACACAATTGTCTAGTTAAATTATATTTTACTCTCCGCATTATATACAACCATGTACCATATTATAAAAATCCCAACTAATTTGTGAGACATATTGCAATAACACTAAACTGCGGGCGCAATATAGGATGCATTTTGGAAGGAACACAGCTTGATACTGGCAACCAGTAAGCTATAATAACAATCTAGATTATCTTATCTTCCTGATCGACCTTTTCTTCCCCTTTGTCTTCTTCTAATTCGTCTTCTACTTGTAGGCCTCCTCGAGGCATAACCCGATCACATGTCTGATAGGTATTTGGGCGCCGTCACTGCGGGGCCACTGTGATGAAACAACATGGCATCATTATCTGCATAATATTAATTAGAGCTACTATTGAGCTACTGAAGCATGATGTTGCTAATTGTGTAATAGGTTCTGGTGAAAGAAGAAATCATAGTCAAAGACAACACCTACATTCCGAAAGTGCCATTATTATGCACCGTATACATTTTGGGAATTCTGGCGCCAGCCTTTCTGAGGTTCATTTCGTTTTTGTCAGACCAATACCAAAGAAGTTATATTATCTGGTTCACGCTGGTGCCCCAAACATTCCATTTGGAGATCAGCGGGAATTTTGCCTTGGTCCTGTTCTGTTCAGCTTATATACTACATCACTAAGTCGACGGACTTAGTAATAATAACATACATAATCACTTATACACTGACAGTGGGATAGCCAGGACTATGCATTGGAGGAGGCCATCCGGCAACCGACAACCAAGCTCTCTCGCTTTCTCTCTCTCTCTCTCTCTCTCTCTCTCTCTATATATATATATATATATATATATATATATATTATATATATATATATATATAATATATATATATATATATTATTATATCAAACCAACTCGCTTAAAATGAATACCGATATGACAACCAAGTTCACTGACAAATATAGGTGGCAGTTCACCAAAAGTCAAAGTTACAACATAAGAGATAAATGTCACATTATTAAAGAGATACGAACCCAAAGCCACTACATAACATTAGCTATAAATATAGCCGGCCACCACATTTCACGCGCTACCCTCCCGAACCTTGGTCCTGTTCTGTTCAGCTTATATACTGCATCACTAAGTCGACGGACTTAGTAATCATAACATACATAATCACTTATACGCTGACAGTGGGATAGCCAGGACTATGCATTGGAGGAGGCCATCCCGCAACCGACAACCAAGCTCTCTCGCTTTCTCTCTCTCTCTCTCTCTCTCTCTCTCTCTCTTATATATATATATATATATATATATATATATATATATATATAATTCAAACGCAACTCGCTTAAAATGAATACCGATATGACAACCAAGTTCACTGACAAATATAGGTGGCAGTTCACCAAAAGTCAAAGTTACAACATAAGAGATAAATGTCACATTATTAAAGAGATACGAACCCAAAGCCACTACATAATATTAGCTATACATATAGCCGGCCACCAAATTTTACGCGCTACCCTCCCGAACCTACTGAAAAAAACCATGACAAATACCACCATGTAGTCACTTACTGTGATGAAACAATAACTAAACATCCCTACCTTACCATAGCAGTTGTGACGTTGGTAATTTCACAACATGTAACTTTGCTTATTACAATTTATAAATTCCCGATACGAAGCGGCATTTTACCAACGCAAAATCCACTAGATTAATTGCTTTGGTTACGAGGATTACAGCCGGGGCAAACGTTTGGAGGGAAGTCGAAGGGGTGATGGGTGATAGACGCATATCATGTAGACGTGAAGGCAATATGCTCAGCTCGTGTGTTACTCCGGCATACTCCAACGCACTAGAGACCATTGCACTAACAGAGAAACAACCGGAGTAGGTCCAGGTATGCGAAAAACAACCCGGTATAACCCTACGATTGTTAACTTAAGTCATCTAGTGTTATCTGAAACCCAAGCGGAAACCTTGGATTTTGGACTACAATTTATACCAACACCACAAACCAATGATTTAAAAGATATGCATGCATCCATCAAGCGTTTTGCTAGACATATCCATCTAGGATCTTTTTACGGCACCAGATCAACCAAACCCAAAGAACACTTTATTGCCAAATCTACCTGGAATCCACCGTGCCAAAATGAGGATATAAATAAAATATTGGAACAATTGGAAGACTTTAGCTCGATAACTAATAAGCACCGTGACAGTATGGGTAATTTGTCGGAATCGCAATTGGTGGCGATTTCGACGCTCAAGAGAAACCCGTCTATCATTATTAAACCTGCTGATAAAGGTTCGGCGACAGTGATCATGTCCAAAAAGAACTATATAGCAGAAGCGGAACGACAACTCTCTAACCAAAAACATTACGCTAAATTAGACACACCAGTCTACCCACAAACTGCGGTCCGCATTTCGGCAACACTAGATAAACTACGACGAACAGGATATATATCCAAGAAGCAACGCGAATACTTAGAACCACCTGACACCCCTCGACCACGTTTACTTTAACTATTACCCAAGATTCATAAAGCTAACGACGAGTGGCCTCAACCTCAAATGCCTCCAGGACGACCGATCATATCCGATTGCAACAGTGAATCATATAAAATAGCCGAGTACATCGACAATTTTTTAGCCCCATTGGCAGTCACACATGATTATTATGTTAAAAACACTACAGCCTTCATTGATAAAGTGACTGGAATCGAAATACTTAGGGATGCCCTACAGTTCTCCATGGATGTAGAAAGCCTCTATACCAATATTGACAATAATTCGGGGATTGAACCAGTAAAACAAGCTTTTCTACGGATCCCGGACTTTGAACGCCCAGACGTAGACATTTTAGAACTACTTAAAATCTCATTGGAACACAACGATTTTTTATTCGCATTCAACTGGTACCTTCAAATCGTTGGCACTGCAATGGGAAAAACGAGTTGCCCCCAACTATGCCAACCTTTTCATGGCCGAATGGGAAAAACAAGCACTATGGAAATGCAATAAATTACCTTTGATTTATCTACGATATTTGGACGATATTGTTGGTGTCTGGACCCACGGTGATGATGAATATTGGGTCTTCCTGCACATTCAAAACAGCTATCAAAATGGTGTTAAACTAACGTCGGTAACGAGTAAACAATCCATTGATTTCCTGGATACTACGATCTTTAAAGGGAAACGCTTTAATTCGAATGGACACCTTGACAGCAAGGTTTACTTTAAACCAACAGATACACATCAACTACTGTACATAGACTCGTTCCATCCAAAACATACCTTCTCTGGTATACTCAAGTCGTAAATAATACGATTTCACAGGATATGCAACAATAAATCAGACTTCGAGGAAGCCGTTCAAATAATTTTCCATAGTCTGAGGCAAAGGAATTACATACCACGTTTTTTAAGACACATTAAAAACACAACCCTAGCGAACATTAAAAATAGGAGTAGGAAAGAACAAGCCGCGAAATGCCAGGTTAAAAGATTTCACTCCTATTAATAACACAAAGGTGACACAACGGGACAAAATCAACAATGTGGTGTACCTAATTACATGCAACGCTTGTTCAGTTAGTTACGTGGGTGAGACGGCCAATCAACTCAGGACACGCCTGAATAACCATAGGTCGGACATAAGACATAACAACGACACACAAGTGGACCGACATTTTAACGAAGCCGGTCACTCATATGCCGATTTGCGAATCACAATCTTGGAATCAGGGCCATTTTCTGACGACACCTCATTGGAAACCATCTACCGATGGAACTGAGAATCCAAATGGATTACAAGACTTAAAACTAGGCAGCCAGGAGGTTTAAATATTAGAGAGGACTCTTTTGATATTATACCTTTTGTGATTCGTTTCTCCCGCCAAGGGAAGACAATTGCTAAACTGGCTAAAGCTACCTATAAACTGCTTCAATCCGCATATCCAGACATTTACACGCCTCGATTTATAACAGCCTTTTCCGAGAATAAGAATCTTACAGATATGCTGGTGTCCACCAAATTACAATGAACAATGGACTTCTACGGCACAATGTAGGGTGTGACTGAGACAGTGCGTGGTCCTGGGTGGGGGGTGGGACTGGTTGGCGGCGTCTTGTGGCGGTTCCTGGCCGGGACACAGTGATGTAGTTGTTATGGGGATTGGATTGCGTGCGTGGTTCGTCGGGCTGCAGCAGCGCTGGTCCGTGCGGCTTCGCGCGTGTCTGTCCCTTGTACAACTGCATTATGGTAGTTATTATTCTAGACATTATTTAATGTATTCTGATTCTTTGCAGGTGTACAATTGTTTAGTTGTTATGGAGTTTAGATTAAGTGTGGGGTTGGTCTATCTGTTGACAACTGGAATGCATATTGACTCTTTCCTTAGACTCTTTGATGCCATGATGGTTTCTCGTGTGATCTCATGGTAATATTTCCTGATGTCCACTATTTCTTTGTTGGATCATGTCTGTGATTGTTTCGCTCATGGTGTCGATATCGTCTAGTTCTTGAAATATCCCACAACTATGGTACAGTGTTTGGTTTCCCTAAAGTGTCATCGACGTCGTTGTAGATGCTATGCTGGTCGGCGCCTGTGTGGCTGCACCTATTGACGTTGTCCAGAAATGCTACGGATTTTACCACTTCTACCCGCTCTTGTTTATATATACGCTTCATGGATACACAACGAGGGCGTTGGAGTCAGTAATTTTATCAAGGGAATTTGCCTTTTTATTAATTTATCCGACTTATATTTACAATTGCACCTGTGTGACATTGACAATATGGTGGTCAGTCATGTGTTACCCGAACAAAGTGGACAATATTTACATGCCCATCCTGACCCAGTACTACCTGTATCGGCTACGGCGCAGTGGTCACATTCACTTTAGACTTAACCATGCTGCCTGGAGAGCTGCTTGTGAAGCGGGGGTGGCACTCCATCGGCCCAACCGTCGAGGCAGTCGTTTCCATGCGACCGAGAGTTGCCCTCTCTGGCACCAACTGTATTAATTATGACAATATTACGTGTGTATCAGTAACATCGTCACCACTGATGGATCGCAGCGAATGTGTAGTCGACGTTGTTGTGTCCCCTATGTCGCCTGCCATTAACAAGACTGCGAGCAGCCGTGTCGCGGTACCGGTCAAATTGGGCATTGTCAACGCTCGTTCAGTTTGCAACAAAACCGATGGTTTTTTACGGATTACGTGACTGAGGTGAACATGGATCTTGTAGCCATCACCGAAACATGGTTGTATATTGGTGAAAAAGACAATAAACCCATAAAAGACAAGACCCCCGGCCAACTATAAATTTGTTCATCTACCTCGGAAAGGCCGCCGTGGTGGAGGTGTTGACCTTTCTTACCGATCGAGTTTCAAGGTGGTTGTCAATCGACGTGATGATATGAAATCTTTCGAATTCGTGGATGTTGATGTTTCATCATCTGGGAACTCCATGAAATTTGTTATCATACATCGTCCACCTCCATCAAAAAAGAACAAACGCTAACTTTCTTGTTGAATATACTGCTTTCATCGAACACTATGCATTGATGACCACCCGTTTTGCGATTGTCGGCGATTTCAACATCCACTGGGATGTGCCATCCGACAAGAATGTGACACGTTTCGCTTATCTGCTTCAGTCACTCGGTATTATTCAACATGTTCACACTCCAACACACATTGACGGTCACACAATTGATCTGATCCTCACTCCATTGCTGCTCTCCGATCACCTTTGGGACATGGAGATACCCGTCGTTCCGCGGAAAACAATCACGTACCGAAAGTATAAAGCCATTATTGACAAACCTGCGTTTTGTAGTAACATCGCCTCGTCTTTCCCGACCGCAATCTCATCCAGCCAACATACAGCAACTGAACTTGCGTACCACTACAATGTGGTCTTGAGCAAACTTATTGAGAAGCATGCAGCACTACAGACATGTCGCATCGCCGATCGTCCACTGGTACCTTAGTATAATAAGAAGGTTATCAAGTCCAAGCGAATCAGACGACAGTGTCAAAGGAAGTGGCGTCACACATCACTTCAAGTACATCGTGAAATCTATAAGACACAATGCGCAGAGGTAAAGAAGACGATCATAAAAGCGAAGTCTGACGACTATACCTCTGAGATAGAACATTGCGGGTGTGACAATCGGCGACTGTATCGTCTATTAAACGGATTGCTGCAGCGACGAAAGTTCTATTATCTACCATTGAACAGCAACATCCACTAACTCGCATCAAGATTCTCAACATTCTTCTCGGCGAAAATTGAGACGATTCCTGTGGCTTTTCAATTTCCATTCTACTGTCACCTCGACCACAGACCACCATCCTGCATATCACGAGTTGAATTATTTCCAACAGCGACGACATCAATCAGACATCCACAGTTTGTTCTGTATCTGTATCTGTATCTTAACTGGCAAAATGTCCTAGGGACACATCACGCCAGTGCGCATGGTGGGTCATCTGACTTAATTGTTAAAATGTTGGATTAAACTATTCTGAAATGATTTTAGTGATTTACTTGAGACAGTGTTTGAGGGGAGAGAATTCCATTCCTTAATTGTTGTTGGGAAGAAGCTGCTTCCAAATATGTTTGCAGAGTATCTAATTTGCAAGAACTGACTGTCATGTTTACGTGAGGTTCTAGTGTTGTGTTGGATATAGTGATCTAGCGGGATATCTATAAGGTTATGTTCCATTTTGTATATTATGCTAAGTCTTTTAATTTTTCTTCTTGTTTGGAGGGTGTCCCACTGGAGGTCTTTAAAAAGTTGGGTTACTGTTCCTGGTTCTCTAGAATAGTTATGTGTACAAAATCTGGCAGCTTGTCTTTGGATTCTTTCTAAGGTTTTAATATGTTTTAGGCAGTGTGGATCCCATGATGCTGATGCATATTCAAGTATTGGTCGGACAAGGGTTGTGTAGGCTATTGACTTAATGTGGGTTGGGCATTTGTTTAGATTTCTCCTAATGACTCCTAGAGTCTGTTGTGCTTTCCTAGCGACTGAGTTGCATTGTGCTGTCCAATTTAATGTATTTGATATTTGTACAGCAAGATAACAATGTGATTGAACAGATTTAAGTTGTTGGCCACAGAAGGTTAAATATTTGGTGTCGGTTTTCTTGAGGCTAATGTCATTGTGAAGCATTTGGTGGGATTGAATTTCATAAGCCAGGTGTTTTGCCATTCCTCAAGTTTGATTAGATCATTTTGGAGGAGAGAAATGTCATTGTCTGATTGAATTGGTTGATATAGTAGGCAGTCATCTGCAAAAAGGCGAACGTTTGAAGTGAGATTGTTGGGTAGATCATTTATGTAAAGTAAGAAAAGTAAGGGCCCCAGTACGGTTCCCTGTGGTACCCCTGAGGTGACTTTAATTGGTTTGGATGCTGATCCATTTATTACAACCTATTGAGTTCTTTCTGCAAGGAAGCTTTCTATCCATGACGATATTGGGCCTGTGATGCCATAGTATTTTAGTTTGTGGATTAGTCTTTTATGTGGAACTTTGTCGAATGCTTTAGTGAAGTCTAGAATGGCCATGTCTACAGATTTCTTTTCATCTAGATATTTGCTTATATCATGGACAGTTTGAATTAATTGAGTTTCTGTTGATCTTTTTGCACGAAAACCATGTTGGTGGTCAGTTAGGATGTGATGTTGTTCAAGGTGTTTCATGATGTGGCTTGTGTTCAAGAAGTTTATAAATCACAGGTGTTAAGGATATTGGTCTGTAGTTTGAAGTTTCTGCCCTGTTTCCTTTCTTGAAAATTGCTGTTATGTTTGCTTCGTTCCAGGCTTTGGGGACTTGACCAGAGTCAACTGATGATTGGAAGATATCATGTATTATTGGTGTTAGGTGGTAGGCATATCTGTTTAGAAACCATGGTGGAATGCCATCTGGTCCTTGCGATTTAGAGGTGTTAATTTTTGATAGTTGGTCATGTACTCCTTTAAATGAAATTGTTAATTCGGGTATTTTTCCATGTGGGCTGTCATTCAGATTTGGCAGCTTGGAATTTCCTTCATATGTAAAGACACTTTTGAACTGATTGCCTAAGGCTTCTGCTTTTTGCTTGTCATCGCTAATTACGTTTCAAGTTCATCAAGTTACCTACAACATCCTGCGTGCTTGACCCCTTACTTACATGGCTGCTAAAAGACGTGAGTGATAACGTAGTACAATTCGTAACACAACTCATCAATCCTGCTACTGGCGAGTCGTGCACAATATGGACTGGCGCCACCTTATATCACCGACCTGCTTGTACAAAGAGGTACTAGGGGTTACGCTCAACCATGAACACTGACTTCTACGTACCGCCATCTCGCAGCCGATACGGTGACAGATTTTTCTCAGTAGCTTGTCCACGACTGTGGAACTCTCTCCCTGCGGAAATGATAAAAACCTCTTGCCTCGTACTTTTAAAAGATCATTGAAAACCCACCTATTCCGGGCTGTTTATGAAGTGTAGACACCTGTCAGTTTATTTTATTTGTATTTTTACCTATTTATTATCTTGTACATGTGTTACACTAATTTCAGAAAATGTCACACTCATTATTTTATTATCAATATACCATTTATTTTAATAATTATATTTAGCTAACTTATTTATTTTATTATTTATTACTATTATTTTTTATACATACTTTATGTATTTTATTTACCTTAACCAAACTTAATATTATAATTATACGACACATGTATACATACTCATGTACAGCGCCTCCGAATGGATACTTCTAGATTAATGGCGTTTTATAAATGCTATTATTATTATTAATATCTTCTGAGTATGATGTTGTAATAATATATACAACAAATATTTGTTTCTTCCATACACTGACATACACATGACATCAATTAATATTTCTCGTTGTAAGCATTTGAATACTGTTATGTGCCAAATTAAACATATGTAATATTTCCTATTTGTGATCTACTTGGCATTTGTCAATATTAAGGCAATATATAATAATAATATATTTATTTGGTATAGTGCCACATCCATAATCGTTCGTAGCGCTTCACCACATATTGCAATTTAAAATACATAAAAAGATAATATGCAATAAGACAAATACTAGTGTTTACAAATAAATGTAAAAAAAATATATGTATAGGTATATAACTAAATAAATGTAGTAGGTTATTAATTAGCGTAGCACTTTTAAATAAATAAATAAATTACGTATTAGTCATAAAAACACATAATGACCGGTCTAGTGTATAATTATATTGCAATGATACTGATAAATGACGGTATAGGTATAATTATTATGAGTAATAAATAGTTTACACTGTTAAAACTGTAAAATAATAATAATAATATTAATAATTACGTAACAATAATGCCAATAAATAAGTAAGTGTATAGTTATGTATTGATAATATTACCAAATAATAATGTTCATGTCGAATTACACTAATATGAAAAGGTTTGGTACGGGTACGCTATGTGTAAAAAATAAGTACAAAATGCTTTTCAAGCATGTTTTATTAGAGTATCTTTGACAAAAATAATATAAATACCTATATGCTGTTTATTTACATAGTTAGCTATTGCCAAAAAACGGTTATACTTTAATAATCAAATATCTCAACTATACTTTTTCACGATCAATCGGACTACAAGTACGGGAAGTGCTCAATATGTCTCTATTTGTTAACCGGTGGCGACCCCATCCTAGAAACAGGAAACTGATGTTACGGTGCGTTGTGGGATAGATTAACTGAGCGTCCGGTGCATTATGGGCAACCGCAAAACGGCGAAGGTGTTCTAACCACGGACTTATATGCACTGGACTGCTGTCTCCGGGTTCAAGGCCGCTAGAGTAGCGCAGCAAGGTCAACCTAGCACAATATGTATAAGTTACTTCCGGTTGTCTGCTGGTTGCCGGCAATTTCGCAGTTGACCGCAGGAAAACATCGTTTTAATAAGATATTTGGATAAACTCTTACATGACACGTATGTTTAATAATATCCTAGCAAATACATTGTTTGGAAAGTTGTTTTGAGTGAAGTATTGACGATTTTAAACGGCTAAAATGCGTTGCCGCGAAAAAATCATCGACCCAACTTGGCAACTACGAAGTACTAGTCCGTGTTGCAATTTATCAGTAAATGAAACCGTGGCTGCTTCGGTGGTTGGGGCAAACTCAGACTAGGGAAGGAAACAATTTCCCAAAAACAAAAAAGATTGGGATTTTAAGGAAAAACCCAGGGCCAACAGTATACAGATGGTCCCGAGACAACCCTCCCCCTCCACACCCCATGATCGTTACGGAAAATATAGTAGGTAGCCCTGCTGTAGGCACTTCAAAAAAAATTACCACAGGATTTAGGCTTAAATGAAAGGTAATAAGTTACAGATCACGTAACTGTTAATTTTATTACGATACCTTTATTAGATCCAAAATTATTGCAATTTTAAAACGAAAAAATTGCGCTAAATTTGTGTATCTCTTATAATGGTAAAATAAGCTCATTTTTGTTTCTGTTGATAAATATTCGAATAAGTGACTTTAAAATGGCATAACGTTGTAATTTATAGAACTATTAAAATATTGTTTGCAACATTTTAAAATACATTGAATGGAGTGATAAATTTTCAATACTGATGTTTTTCATACTAATTAATCCAGTTAATTAGCTAATATTAGTTAAGTAGTGCACCAAGTTAACAGGCCGAAACATTATAATTAAGACCAGCCGAGTCCATAAATATGAAGATATTTATACATAATATTATTATGCAGTGTGCATAACCACATTTATTACGAGAATAAATATATATTAACTAGTCATGTAATAATAAATTAGTTACTAGGTGATAATTGGCATATAATATATATATTAACTAGTCATGTAATAATAAATTAGTTAATAGGTGATAATTAGCAGGCAACCTCAACAGACAGAAACTTTTTTTGTAAAATATGTTTATATTATATAAACATGAAATTTGTAAAACCACCTTACTTATGGTAAGAGATATAAATTAAATAATTATGTAATAAAAAATCATTAATAATAAATTAATGAATAAATCAATATATAATTAGCAGCCGTACTTTGTATATACACATGAATAAACGGCCATAATGTCCATAATTATTAAGACATGTCCACATTAATTACGGTAGTAAATATACATTAGCCAGAAATTTCATATTAACACCAACTTAATTAACAAGTTAAAATTGGCTAATGTTAGCATGCTAACTCGGCAAAGGGTTATGTTTTGATGAAAGCCAGCAGTAAATAATTATGAAGTAAATATAATTTATGCAATGTTTAGAACCATATGAAACATTATGATCAACCATCAATAAATACATGTCATTAAATAATAACTTTATTAATAAATATTATCTAAATAACAAACTCAATAGATTAATGAATGACAATGAAGCACAGTTGTCATACTTCACTTGTTTATGGGTGACCCATGTGTTTACAGGTTGGACAAATACTGCAGGCTCAGTAGAGACCAGTAATAAATGTTTACCATTTCATAATATTCTGCATTTCAACATGAACTTGATGAAGTAATGTTTATAAATGTTAACAGTGTTTCGTCACCGACTCCAACATCTCGTGTGCCAAATGCTGCTTTCTGGGTTACCCTCCATAGGGATAAAGTGCACGGTGAAGAAGCTGCTCACATTACTCCACCTCACAAATCTTTTTGCAATATTCACAATATTCTGCAAGATCTACCGGTACGCAGGAATGTTCATAATCCAGTGTGTCCTGTGTCGTACAGAAACCATCTAATTCCAGTGCTTTGTAATTAAGTTGTAAAGTGATGTCTGTATTATTCAATGTGTATTATGTGTCACATTCAGCGAGATAAATTGTGTAAAATTATTTGGTGTATGCAGATGATGCCTATGATATATTGACGACTTTGTAGGCTATGTACCTTGAACTACTACCTTCACAGTTAACTGACAGATAGTTTTGTTCAGGCAATGCAATAATGCTGTGTTCTTGGCTATTAAAACTGCAGTGTATATGTCATGTTCACAGGGACTGTATCTTTAGACAGCGTAGATATGTTGTTGTGTCATCTTCAGCCAGATGAAGCTTGTAATCATGCATACACGTAATGTGTGTAACTTTCAGGTGCGAGATTTCTGAAATAAAACAATTCAAAGTGCATGTAATAACTACAATAATTAATCAAACACATAGAATTATTGTATATCCATGCCAAGCATTTAAATACATATGCTAGAAATAACAAATACACAATTCTTAGTAATGCTTAAATTTCTAGAAGTAAAATGCATTATTATTAATTATAATTAGGAATAGTTGTAGTGATATTTTATTCACAATAATAAAACAGGATCAGAATAAATAAATTGCACATGAACAATCATCAAAATATAAATAACACAAATCAATAATAAATACAAGCGAATGGCAGTAAATATTGAAAACAGTTATCTATGCCTAACTGGGCTTGGGCCTAGGCCAAGCAAGGGCTGGTATAAACTGACAGCACAGAATGACAGATCGGTTAAATGATCGGCTGTTGTTAAACTGGCTTGAGATTAACAAATTATTATGAATATTTAAACATTACATATAATTCCAATCTATGAACTTACACCCATAGCAAGACTAGTTAAAACTTGCGTCACTTGCCCAAGAAAAAAGTTAGCCTTGCCTTCGGTATTGTTTACGCCATTACGCCGACACCCCGATGCATATTATACGTCATGTACGACGAAAATAGAATTAAATAAACCATTTAGAACTACACTGGAGATAGCCACAACATTTACCAAACTAGGTACAGTCATCGTTTAGGAAAATTATCACTATTATTGAATTAAACAGTTATATTCACCGCAAGAATCCTGTTGATGTTTGGCATCTCCATCGCAGTGGCTAGTAGACCGGAAGTGGGGAGTACATCTTGTGCGCTCGTGACCTTTGCAGCCAACTCCGCCGCTCGCGAAGCGCCGCGAGCGGCGGAGACAGCAGTCCAGTGCATATAAGTCCGTGGTTCTAACACGAACGATACGATGTGGCCGGGCGAAATTGCAATAGCGACACTGCTTTTCACATTCTATTTCGGTAAGTTAAGCCTATGTTCTTAGTGTAAACGTCGTTCTATGACTATGGCACATACTTGCCTTAACAACACAACGTTATACGAATATATAAAAAGTGATTGTTTGTATTATACTACGTAGCATTGTTCGCATATTTTTTTCGGTTTTATATCATTTATATTGTTTTGTCAGGTGACCTTTTTCTTCAGGTAAAGCTATAATTGGACTGCACGACGCATGATCTGGCAGTATCACAAACGGGCTACATAACAATAAAAAGTAGTGTAAAAACGTCACGGCACATAATTATAATCAAAGACAAAGTGTGTGAATCCGTCATCAAAGAGCGTCGCAACGTACTGTATTACTAGTTATGCCATACTCTTTGACAGCAATATTTTCGTTGAAGTCAACTTGTGAAGTCACGCGGCTACCCCAGGTTTGACATTAGCGTCTTCATGTTAGATAAGGTGCTGTCGATGTATTTGTGCAGCTGCGATTGCCATATGTCTTAGCTGATAAGCATTGTTATAATTGTATTACGTCATTTGTTGGTAAACAGAATGCTTGAACGTTTGTCTGCATCAAACAATTAGAAAGTAGACAGGCGGAAACGAATCATCGTATCGATGGTTAACTTAAGTCTGGGTTAAATAAGGCCAAAAGCCGTGCATCCTAACTGCAGCTGATGATTTACTAATATAAAATATATTGATGTTATTGTCACCTGAGAACAATACAATTAGGCGAATGTTGCTAATGTTGAGACTTATAAGATGTGTTGCTGCTACGCTAACACACATAACACGATAACTTACTGCTGAATACGTAAGTTTATGAATAGTGTAATTCATTGTCCCCTTTTCGTGGTATTGCGTTGTTTTCTATTATATAGGCTGTTTAGGTGCGTTTCAACCAAACTCCAAGTCAATATAATTAAGCAAAGTAATTTCTCTCGTAGAGTATAGAAGTGAATCATAGGAGATAGCCGATATAAAAGTTGGTGTCAGCGGAAAAAGGACTATGCTTATGACATGTATTTTACAGAAACACCTGATCAGTTGAATTGCAGCCACACGCACATATCAAGCCTCAATAGAGAAAAAATAATTATAGTAGCCGCAAACCTTAGCTCTGACAAAATATCATTAATGTGGAAAAGACATGATATATGCTCCATTCATAGATGTTTTTTAGTTCACATAATTATGTATACAACATATAGGCTGCATCATTGCAGATGTAGGTATTGCAATTGCAAAGTGAACCGAATGTCAGCAAATGGTACAATGTCACATTCTGGTTTCCGCAGGCAAATACACTTATACATTGCATTTTGGGATTAATTGCATAATGTCATTAGATAGGTATTAATAAAGAGCAGTAAGTGTAATGTAATTGTTCTATAGCCAAACCTACAGTTATGCCTAAAACGTTATAACGTTGGAGAAAGTGGTTCTCAAAGTGGTTCTGATGTTGTATAACAGACACCTTCCTTAATTATCTCATTAGTTGCTTTTTACTCTGATTTGGAGCACACACTCCTACGAGTATCATCTGGAATATTGTCCTGCACGACCGTTATGTCTAGTTTTACATATTTTACGTATACTAAAATGTCCATGATTCCTGGTGATAATAGTATGTAAATATGTAGTAGGACACGCATAGTCATAGACATATTTGAAATATTTACCATATTTTTATTATAAGGCTTGTGTGCTATGTCTGTAGCAGATCTATAGCGTAGATGATCTTAAAGCAAAGACTTACAATAGCTGCTTTGCGTGAAGTATCTACACACAATTAAATGATGAATTATAAACCGTGAAATAGTGGCCACTGTCTAAGACCGTGCGTTTTATCTGCACCACATTTTACCACGGACTTATATGCACTGGACTGCTGTCTCCGCCGCTCGCGGCGCTTCGCGAGCGGCGGAGTTGGCTGCAAAGGTTACGAGCGCACAAGATGTACTCCCCACTTCCGGTCTACTAGCCACTGCGATGGAGATGCCAAACATCGACAGGATTCTTGCGGTGAATATAACTGTTTAATTCAATAATAGTGAGAATTTTCCTAAACGATGACTGTACCTAGTTTGGTAAATGTTGTGGCTATCTCCAGTGTAGTTCTAAATGGTTTATTTAATTTTATTTTCGTCGTACATGACGTATAATATGCATCGGGGTGTCGGCGTAATGGCGTAAACAATACCGAAGGCAAGGCTGTTTTTTCTTGGGCAAATGACGCAAGTTTTAACCACGTTTTAACCAGTCATGCCATGCGTGTAAGTTCATATATTCGAATTATATGTAATGTTTAAATACTCATAATAATTTGTTAATCTCAAGCCAGTTTCTGTAGAAATAGTGTAGTGCACTATGTTATACTAGCTCGTTCAGCCGCTCGTTAACACCGAAACTAGTATTTTACTGGTGACTGGTGTGAACATAAATCGTGCTTCGTAATTGTAATAATATTTTAACTGAATGTATATGTGATAAATGAATGTGTATGTTATAAATGTTACGCAGGATGATGATATACCCTGCACGGATGTGACTGTGTCTGAGCAGAAAGTGCCTTTATCAGAGGTGAGTTTTTACAGAATAAAATCATACACGTTTTGCCATCTTTTCATAACTATAGTTACCAACTGAGTTTGTACCTCATTATGATGATATTTTTGGATGTCATATTAAATACATCTTTAGTGAAGATAATATTACATAAGGAACGGTGTAAAAAGACTTCTACAAATTTGCAGCAAAGTTATTTGTGTCGTTAATCGCCTAATGAAAGTTAACAAATAGCCCATGTTATTTTTAATGATGAATATTTTGTTGCACATTGATGACTTTAAACACCGTGAGGCAGATACCAAGTGCCACCTTTTGTGTTTTACAGCTGAACGTGGAGATCACCAATGCGGTGTGTTCGTCTTTGGCAGACAATTCTATATTGTCGGCAAGTGACAGAGAATGTTTTTAGAAATGCATCAAGTAAGTATTTCATTTGGTTGGTCAGTCACTTAGAGAGAGAGAGAGGGACGGGTAGAAAGACAGTGTTTGTCTGAGTGCATATGTATAATATCATAATAACAGTGGTAACAAATTGACGTAATGAAACAGGTAACTGATATGGTAACATTAAAACTCATTTATTGAGTTCTGGTACATGTATCAGTTCACATGACATACTTTGTGCAGATCACTTTACAAAACATATATTCTGCACAAAATTAACGTTACTATGAAAACAGAATCAACATTTACACTAATCCAACTACTGACAAATGTACTAAAACCGAGTACCAACATCTATGTTACTTTTTCGTGTAAAAATTAAAGGCATATTCACATCATCTATTCATTAAAAGCATAACACACACCGCCTGCAAATCTGCATGCCGTCAGGTCATAGCACTGTGTATTCATGCATTAACTTTGTCTCATTTGTTGGGGAGATAGAATCATTAACATTAACAAATTACCTGTGAACACAATACAATCAATATGAGGTACTTGCTATTAAAATTGTGCGTTGTAATCGATCAGTAACTTATTTTAAATTAATAAATGTTCATTATATTAGATTAAAATAAATCATAACAAATTACCGTATCTGATCACATACACAACATGGTTTTCACATTTCAATAAAAACTTACTAATATTCTAAGAGATCCCTAAGCATATGGTTATAACTTCTTTCCTTTGATCACATTGAAGCCTAGTTTATTTTGCTCTTCTTCTTAAGTGGACTTGTGCTGATAGTGACTACAGGCTGCTCCTGCTTCACCCCTCTGACATTTCCCTTTGGAGTGACTGTCAAAGCCAGCTGACGTTGAAGGCGGATCTGGTTGCCTTGGTGGCCAAACATGGTACAAGTTTGGGTTTTCCGCAGTACGGCCCATTGCCCTGTGTCAGCCAAAGTGCTCTTCCAAAGGGTCTTGGCATAGCGTGTTGCTGAGGACGAAATCCACTCCATGAGTGAGGAGATACCGTGTCACCTCAATGAATGCCCGTATGGTCATCACTAGTCCCTTGTATGTTTGATGAGATAGGAACATCTTTTGACGATCTGCCGGTGAATATGGTCCTTGTCTGTTCTTTACAGAATCACGCCAGTTTTCTAGGTACTGTAGGAATTCTCCTTCAAGAAAATAAAACCGAGGGTCATTGATCTGTGTGTAGGGCAGTAGATCAGGTTTCGGGAGTGGTTTGCCTCAAAACGATTCCTTGTGTTCAGACAATCGAAGAACCTGTCCATCAGTAGGACGAACTTGGCTGTTTCCTGCATGTGCGCACCACCATACTGATGCAAGACACGCCCCACTCGATAGCTCAGTACCTGTGCAGCCAGTTTAACATTCATTACTGAGTGTGGTGTCAGGTAGATGTGTTCTGCTGTTAGTGGTGTTCTGCGAAGACCATTCTTCAGATCAGTCTTGTACATCTCTGAAATGTGTTGCCACAGGATGCGTTGATCATTGTTCCACAGCATTCTGGTGTTGGTTCCACTACCACTGTGTGCAATGTTGTTTCGCACAGTTTTAATTAGGTGTGGAGGGTCTGAGATGAAAAAGATTTCTCTGTCAGGTGCGAAGAGATTCACCGTTTTGTAGCATACTTCTTCCTGCTGTCCATGGAGCTGATAGAGCTTCTGATTGGCAGCTGCTTTATCACTGGTGCTGACGACTACCTTCGGGCCACATTCTTCTAAGCAGCCTACTGCCTGCCAGAAGAGTGGGTACAACACATCAGCTGTTGCAGTTCTTGTGCCAAAGAAGCCAAGACTTATTTTCAGGTTGGAATTGATCCCAACAACATAGAACACCAATGCATGCGTGGCCACTTTCTCTCTTCCTTCACAAAACGTCCACTTCTCTTTATTCATGAAGCCGACCAGCTCGCCACTCCTGCTGTCAAACACTAGATCTGATTTGATGGACATCTCATTATGCAGCAGTGCAACATAGCATTGATTGGAATCCAGCTTTTCTGCCATTCTCTGAACTTCTGTCACCACTTCAGGTTGGAACCCCAGTCTTGGCTGTGTAGCACTGACATACTCCCGCAGGGTAGATATTCCCGGTAGTCTTCCTTAATGTTTCGTATGCTGCCTTGCTCTTGCTTTGGATCAAAATGGCCAGTATGGTCATCATCGGATGCCATCTCATCCCATGGCTTTTTGTCTTGAAAACTTTTAGTTGTTCCTGCCAAAACAACTCATGGAGCGGATCTTGAAGATCTGTCATTTTAACAGCCTTCATTGTGAAGCTCTTCAGAAAGGAAAACAAAATCAGTTTTCATGCTGGTCTTAAACGCATCAATTTCATTTTGTAGTATCGCATTTTCCTTTCTTACCTCCTTGAAAGCTTTCCTGATGTGATCCTTGTTCACACAGCGAAGTGGATCGTTGCGTTTGATTGGCTGTTGCAGCCTTGCCTCTTGCCGCTTTTTCTTTTCTATGACAATACGTTCTGCCTGACGACAGGCTTTGCAACAGCCTTCAACAATGGTCAATTGGTCACACTGCGTTGACCTTATTGTTGAAACATGACTGACCTGACCATCTATCACTCGATATGACATGTGCCGATAATACCGGCTTCCTCCATCCGGTGGGCCAGCGTGTTCTTGCAATGAACCGTCAGTCACACCTGTGCAGACAAACATTTGTTGAAGCTCTTGTAAGAATGAATTCAATCTCTTTGTTTCCAGATGAGTTGTTAGGTGTGGAGCAGGCATCCCGAATACCTACAAACAGATGAACTGCAATAATAAAATAATAGTTACTGTACTTTTAACACTCATTTCCAGGATAATATTCTGTCCAAGGGTGTTTACAGTCATGTAGTACCTACTAAAAGGTAGCTAATATAATTAAATGCATACAAGACTAGCTCTCCAAATAAAGAAACCTGTCTCAAAAGTATGAAGCCAATATATAAATTATATATATATATATATATATATATATATATATATATATATATATATATATATATATATATCATGTAGCTTCAAGACATTTTTATATTCCAAAACCGAGCTCTCCTTAGTAATGTAGTTACCCACATCCATGTGTTCTTACCTTCACATCAGCTTGCATTGCATTCTCTGCTGTGAGATTGACAACAATCTTCCATGTGTGGTCTGAGTCGGATGTCATCCCCACTTGCACAGTAGCAGATGTGTTCTGCTTGATGGTCCATGGAGCTGACATTTTAACAACGTCTTTTCTGACGTACTCACGATTTCGATAGTACACGCGCATTGGCAGTGTTGGTGGTTCACGTAGAGTCTGTAAAAAAGTGCTTGTTTGTTTACCTGTTGTATGTATAAAGTTCATGTACATTGGAACTTATGTGCATATTAGTTGAGAATTCGCTTGGAATTAATCAACTTTAAAATAAATGTATTATAATATTACGTGCCATATGAGAGACAGAGGTAAGAAACAAAAAATGTAACCTTGCAAATGACTACTGTACCATAACTGCATGGACCATGATAAAACACACACAAAACAAAAAACTTAGAAATGTAATTGTCAATGATTAAACATCTGATTATTGTAGTAATGAATGATGTTATAATTAACTTACTGGCTCTTGTCTTGTAGTTTTGGGTGTCTCAATTGATTTGGATGGCATCCACCTTGTTGGCATACTCCACAGAACAAGTCCAGTGCATTTTCCAGATGGACCTAAATAATAAAAACAGTATGCCAGAATTCAATGTCCCGTAATTGATACACCTGCTTTAATGTACATAATGCTTTTTAAATGCATCTGAATTAATACACTGAATTTCATTGTTTTGTTTTTCTCTCTTCTAATTATGAATTTTCACTTATACACTCAATTGTGATTTTAACAGCGGCTGAGGTGCTCGAAAAGACAGTATTCCTGAATGAGTGCTTGGTACCCAGGAAGAAATTTCTGCATGCCTCAAGGGAGAAGGCATGGGGAAAGTACCACCATGCCTACCTCAGACAGTTGCCAAGTGTAATGGAGTTGAGAAAATCAGCACGTGCTGCAGCTTGGCTCTGTTTGAGATCCTTCGAAAAAATGCTGGATGTCAACTTCCCTTTGTCTGCACAGCCAGAGGCAGAACAGTCACAGTCACAACTAAGTGAACAAAATAAAGACATCGTCCATTTCATTGGAGGCAGCGTCCTCCAGAAACTGAAGCAACGACTAACACGCCAGAAAGACTGCACAGCAAAAGAAGAGAAATTGCAGTGCATTGACAACATGCTAGAGAAGGAAGGAAGTGACGAAGCCAGCCTCACAAGCACCTTAAACAGAGGGGACTGCTTTTCCTGAAACCTGACGCCAAAGAACTATTTCACTTAATTGAATTTAAAGTATTAACAATCTGCACATCCCATGAACAAGATAAATGTACCCTGGCAGACTTTGAAACAATCTGTTGTGAAGATGAAGCCATGACTTCAGTATTCCACCGTCTGACAGTTGCTGATGAAAGTGATTCCTGTGATGAGAGCAAGCAGGCGGTGTTCTCAAATATAGTGATGCTATATTTCAAAATTAGGATCCATCACGAATGCAGGCAATTCATGGACAAATTATCAGCACAAAAAAGTTCATCTAGAAAGGGTCTGCGCAAAAGCTTAAAAACAAACAGCCCTGACGACACGGTCAACCTTTAAAGGTGGGGGAGGCAGAGGGAGGGAGGGACAGGTAGTAAACAGAGGGCTGGAGCAGGCAGATTGGTGAGGCATATAGGGATGGGAAGACGGATAGGAAAAAAAGACTGGTGGGAAGTGAGAGGAGGAAATTGGGGCAGGGAGGGGGCGAGAGAGAAAGAAGTTGGACAGGGAAAACGAAGTGGCGACACCGAGGGCAGAGTAGAAAGAGGAGGGGGGCTAGAGAGTGAGGTGAGGGGCAGAGACGGCAAGCTGGGATATAATAATAATATAATAACATTATTGTCCAATCATAGAATGGAAATACAGCGTGAGATGTAGATAGTAGTAGGGAACAAAAAAGACATTTAGGTGGAATACATTCAATAAAGTTTTTATTGTATTGTATAACATTACAGTATAAAGAACTATGTCTATGATTAAAATTTATACATACCATATTTCAGGCATCCATCCTCGAAATGTCTTGAACAGATCCTTGCCTTTTCTGGATTAAAGCCTTTTATCTGAGCGATTTACTGCATGCAGTAAAGCAGCTCTCCATTTATCTTGGTCTTCGGTCAACCCTGCTTTGGGAATTAGCATGAAACTCAGCCCTCTACATCGCGTCTGAGTCGCATGGCATCCAACGATGCAACAATGTGCCCCAGTAGCATTGCCTTTTTTCCCCTTTGCATTTCATGGTAGCCATAGTGTGGCTGCTTTCAATATACGTGTCACAATTCACAAAGAAACAACAGGACTGCCTACTATATTTTCCGTAACGATCATGGGGTGTGGAGGGGAAGGGTTGTCTCGGGACCATCTGTATAATGTTGGCCCTGACCCTTAAGTCAATTTCGTGGCTGCAACTAAATCCCATATCATAAATTTTGGTCAAGACTGATGAATTGTTTCCTTCCCTAGCCTTGGTTTGCCCCAACCACCAAAGCAGCCACGGTTTCATTTACTGATAAATTACAACACGGACTAATCCTTCGTAGATGGGTCGATCGATGACGTTTTCGCTGCAACGCATTTTAACCGTTAACGTCGTTAATACTTCGCACAAAACAACTATTCAAACAATGTTTTTGCTAGGATTTTATTAAACATACATGTCATGGAAGAGTTTATCCAAATGTCTTATTAAAACGATGTTTTCCTGCGGACAACTGCGAAATTGCCGGCAACCAGCAGACAACCGGAAGTAACTTATACATCTTGTGCTAGGTTGACCTTGTTGCGCTACTCTAGCGGCCTTGAACCCGGAGGCAGCAGTCCAGTGCATATAAGTCCGTGATGTAACCAACCCGTCGATAACATTTAAATGACACTGATTGTTGACCTGTCAAATAGTACGGCATAGCCAGTAATACAACAAGTTGCGACGCTCTTTGATGATGGGTTCACACACTTTAATTATATGCCGTAAAAAATTTCACTACTTTTTCTTGTTATGTAGCCAGTTTGTGATACAACCAGATCTTGCGAGACACCCAAAAAAAAGCCTTTTAACATGGGTAATGGCGGCACAACAAAATGTTGACGAGTACAAAATGCACAATACTTTGCGCCGGAAGAACACATAACTATAGTGGGAATGCACATGATTGATTCCATGTGTGAGAAAGCGGATACCGTTTATCCTACGGTTGTGGAAACTAAATATGCCATGTAAGTCTCGCACTCGAAAACGAGGTTGGGAGCACTTGGGGGCAGGAAGTCCATATTCTCCATGTTAACATATAGGCCTTTGTTTTTTTTTTATTGTAATAATCGAAATGTTCCAAATAGCGTATTTCGGTTATATTGTCCGAAGGATTATTACAAGCAGCAGCAATTTGGAACACTTTGCCGGTGACAATGATAAAATTGAATTGTAATCGATTATTTATATCAACATCCGCTAGATGGCAGCATCGCTCAGTGTCAGCGTAACGCGTTCCAGAAATGGCGCAGGTTTTTTCCGTCCAAGCGACTGGCTGGATCACATGGTCTCGGAAAACGGCGTGTTTCTCGCGATGCATACTAATTTTGTTTACTGTTGACATTGATATCGACCAATGAATGCCCTCAGAAGATGATCGGCGGGAAAAAATCTGTTACATTGCATTCGGATGTGGATGATTAAGGTTGGTGAACTTTGCGTTGCGTTTATTTATAAAATGCTAATAATTATAGATTAGAGTGTAACCTAAAATTTGTTAAGTGTAACCCACATCTATGGCATCGTAACTTTCATTTGGTATAAATATGAACTATGTATATCAATGCAGGACGCGAGGAAACCCCCCAGACAACGGACGGTATCAGACTGTCTGGTCAGAGTCTGGAGTGTTTTTATGTCGCTCGGAGCTGCAGTCTGCGCTGTTCATAATTTATGCGTTCAGGCGCCATTAACATTGCGTGGCATTTGCAATGGCCAACGTACGCGCGATCGAAATTGTAATCTGTGCCATCCTGATGTTATGACTACCAGTTAAATATTAGAAAGTTATTATTAAAGATGTGTTACATATGTGCAAATCAATGTTTTAAGGAAAACAAACGAAATTTCAAAACAGTTAAATTTACGGCATCAGCGCAGGTCATCACGATTCCATTTTAATCACTACAGGGAAACATTATTAATCTGATCAATCCTCATTTTAAATAGTTGATTTTTAGTAAATTATATAAACAGAACTTAATACATGTATATTGTTAGTGTGTCAGTATTACTATTTTGTGATAGAAAGTACAGACCGTTAATATTTCCACTATAATTTGCACCACCCAATAGCTGTAATTCAAATTGTTTCATTTTACCATTTAGTTTACAGTTATGTGGACTATATATTTTGTTGATGTTATTAATAATATTTACTATTTTATGTAGTATTTTATGTAAAATATTTTCGTTATTTGAATTTCATGTAGACACTCAGGAAGTGTGGTCGTGAAGAATACGGATAAGTTACGATATCAAAGTTAAGTTATCTATAGTTAAGTTTAATATTACATTTGTTAGTTAAAAAACCATTTCTTGTTCAATTTTGTTTTCTTCATAGAGTTAAAAGCTGTAATTTGTCATTTAATATTCTGTAGTGTTGTATGCAGTATTGATTGTAATGCATTGAATTGTAGGCATTGTTCCTGACAATGGTCGACTCATCAGCAAGTTGGAGAATTCCCCATGGACAATCACGAGAAATTGTGAACTTCAATGCATATCGCATGGACTTATGCACATTACCTATAGTGAAACCTGTGTGAATGTCAGTGATGGCAATGCTTGCATGGGTCAACTTCTCAAAAAATTGACAACACTCTTTGGTCTCGAGAGAAGTGTCTGGCATCGCAGTCGCTTCATATTCGTTGCTCAACTCGAATTTATGTGCATTTATACACTTGAAGAACATTGCAGTATGATCTTGGGAATTGTACATACTGCTACTACAATGTTTCCATTCTTCAATAACTGGCAGAACTGTGACACCAGGAGAAATCGATGGCTTGGCTATTGATGCATAGTCTACACCTGTTGCACAACTGGAAGTTATGTGCAGTGAAATGTACTCAACAATAAACAGTTAATGCAAATGCAGTGGGCCAAATATAGAAAAACATGGGAATGTAGGTCAACTGTGAAGGTCACGTGAAGGTCACATAATAAATCACATGTCAAAGGATTTATCAAGATACATGGTGAATTTATGAATTAATTATGCATTAAATTCCAATATGTAGGTCAGATGTGAAATAAAAGGTCAACTAATTAGGTCAAATTCTAATAACTGTTTAAAGTGTCCATAAAATTTTTATATTGACAGTATTGATATTTAAATGTTAACAAGGCTAATTTCCTAAATAATTTCACCTAAAATTATACCATTAATAGGAATTAATACCATACTGTGGGTCAAATCTAGGTCACATATAAAATCAAGGTCAACCTTTGAAGGTCACAAAAACTCAAGGTCACAAACAAAATTGCATTTCATAAAGGGTTGACCCATTTTTGGTTTCACATGCGTAAGTTAAATGGTTCCAATGTCATTACTGGTTTCCAACCTATTTTATGCAGTCATTATGCAGCCTGTGCACAAGAAATGGACCAAAATCCTATAGAAAAAAAGGCAGAAATTTTAAGATTTAAAAATTTTACAAATCAAAAAGTGTTATTAACAACATATTACTGTCTATCACATGGCGCCATTTAAATGATGATATAACATATTCTAATTTGTTAATGATATACGGCCATGGCATTAGCGGCAAATACTGGTCTTGTTGTTTGCCGATCTTGACTAATAATGAAGAGTGTGCCATTTTTCGCGCAGTACACCTGTTTGGGGCAAACGTATACGTGTGTTATGATTATGTGCATTTAGACAACTTGTCAGATATAGGTGCTTATCGAAACCACAACGTACAGCAATATAAAATGCAAATCCCGTAAAAAGACACATACGGCCTAAAATCGTGTCTATTATCTGCACTTCCGTAAATCCCTTATGTCTACGATAGTGTGATGAACTAAATATTAAATCAGACAGTTAAGATAACAAAGGTATAACACAATATATTTATGAACTGATTTTCCTAGTATTCATCAGTCGGAAGCTACAACTGTCATCCATCGTTAGAATATGATTATTTTGTCTAGTCCCCAATCAGCTCCAGTCGCGCGGAGTCTCGCCATGTATAGTGACCCACTTACTGCCCTATAGGGCCTGCAAGTGGGTCACGATACATGGCGTGACTCCGCGCGACTGGAGCTTATTGGGGACTAAGCAAACGAGACTAATTGGGGACTGGACACAAGAATAATATTCTAACGATGGATGATAGTTGTAGCTTCCGACTGATGAATACTAGGACAATCAGTTCATAAATATCTTATGTTATACGTTTCTTATCTTAAAAGTCCGATTATTTTAATATTGAGGTTATCACACCATCCTAGACACATAGCGATTTACGTAGACGTAGTGCAGATAATAGACATGATGTTAGGCGGTATGTGTCTTTTACGGAATTTGCGTTTTACATTGGTGTACGTTGTGGTTTCGATAAGCACTTATATCTGACAAGTTGTCTAAATGCACATAATCATAACACATGTATACTTTGGCCCAAACAGGTTGTACTGCGCGAAAACTGGCACTCTTAATTATTAGTCAAGATCGCCAAACACAAGTACTTGCCGCTATTGCCATGGAAACCACCATAATAATATATTAAAATTCATGATTTCCGTGATCATTGTCACCGGCAAAGTGTTTCACTGCTTCTGCTTGCAATAATCCTTCGGACAAAACTGAAATAAGTTATTTCGGAACAGATCGATTATTACGACCAAAAACAAAACAAAGTCCTATACGTTATCATGGAGTATATGGACCTCCTGCCCCCAACTGCCCCAGCCTCGTTTTCGCGCGCGAGACTTGCACGCCCTATTTCTCCATCTTGCGAATTGAAAACGTATCCGCACATGAATCGGACAGGAAATTCCCAGGAGTGACATTACAAACGTAGTTTTCCAACTCTCAAAATGGCGTGTCATTCATGTACAATCGTAATACATATTTACAAAGCAGACCGATATTAAAAACCTGTAACACTTATTTAATTCCAATTGTACAAACGAATGGTTGCAAAGGTAGTGATCGAAATGGTACCGTGAAACGAGCGGCACAACCACCCAATAGACCGATTTAAATGCCCCCCCCCCCAATACACACACCCAAATGTTATATCGTTGGAAAGCCCTGCATCTCCGCATTACGATTATGCCTGTCGTAGAGTTGCCTAGTGGTGCAGTCGCTTCTGGAAACTTATCGATATTAATACAGTTAATTAGCAATTTTATTTTATAAGAAAATGGCCAAGCCATACATTGGTGGAAAACACAATATCTTATCTCCAAGATAATGTAAAACATTGTGCTGTATACTGAAACAATAAGAATGATCACAAGGTCAAACAAGGTCACCCATAAAATCACGATTATTGGAAAGTTTACAATGCCGCAATGGACAAGTTATATACTCTATGAAAGAACAATTTCTCCCCGTCTAAATGCGGTGCGACGTGGAACTGAAAGGTGAGGTAGATTGTGTGGAGCGGCGTTCAATCATGGTCACCGTAAATTGATGAACGTTAGATATTGCGCCATTTCGCAGTTTCATTGGGTGCTTATATTTACGTCATCTACATGGACATATCATACACCATTGGAAAGCAGTGTGTATCACCATGATAATGTAATACACGTCCAGTGAAGGTCAAACAAGGTTATCATTAACGTATCTATATTCAAAAGGGTTACTATGTGTTTGTCGATGTACGCAAGACACATGGTATGCCATTGGTAAACTAATTGCATCCTCGTCAAATGGGTTATTACATAAGACTCTTTTATAGAGCTACAATTATATGGTTACCAGAGTTGTTTTTGCAAAGCGAACTAGTTGTTTATCGTTTCTTTTTGCCAACTATTGATTGATAACAAAATATTGTAGGTTGAATCGATTTGGTAATGGTATTTGAAATATTCTACTCACGTTTAATTTAAATTAACTGTCATCGTTGTCACCATCACGTAAAGTGTTTTTGTCGATTGCTAAGGTAATATTCCAATCGAGGTACGGTACCCATGCCAAATGGTGATAACATTACTCCCGATCAGTTAATCCCATTTTGATATGGATTCTACCACAACGTCTCCCGGGAGAGAACTAGCTACACAACATTTACATACTCGCCAAGGATTGATGCAAACCAGGCGATATGGCCATCTTGTACTCAACGATGCGAAAATATACTGTCAGCATCACTTGCCCCAACACCACTTTTTTCAAAAAATTGATCAGCAAGTTTTGTCTTTCCCACCCAAATGAAGTGGGCTTTTCCGGATGAACTTCCAGAGGTCGATATATTCCAGTCACCAACATCCCTATTCCTGGGTCATTTACTACATACCTTACATATACTTCTTATGTATGTTTGGAAAGAGCAATAAAGTGACAGGGTTCTTCATCAACAGACGCAACAAGTCATGGTTTCCACATTTCTTTGTTACTGACAGACAAGTCAATAACAGATGGACTCATTCTACACCGCTGACATGTTGAACCTCACATACGAAGTTCGAAGCCACTTTGAAACTGGATATTGTTTGGGCGTTCGATTTTGAGGTATTTCAATGGGACCTAGGCACATAGAAAACAGTGTCATCATATATGCAAAGGGGTGTAGAAAGACACCAACACTCATCAGGTTGTCATTGATATGGCTCATCATGAGTGACTATACGAAAGTAATGCGATAAAGAAGCACGCTTTTAATACTATAACAAGTTAATTCGAACCCAATGCTCACCTATATGTACTCAGCAAACAGACAACAACCTATTTACTGGGCTGCATGCAAAACTGGTTCTGGACCATTCGCTCCTCGACAGTATAAGTGCTGGGGAGGAAAAGCTTGGCGTATTTGAATAAGGTGAAATGTGCAGCTTTTATAGCCCAATCTGCATTTTTCATGTTGATGGTACAATGTGAACAACTAATTAAGCAGAACTGGGCCATCAATTAGAAGTTCAAATCGAGGGAACTTCCACAAGGCACCACTGCAACCACAGTGTGTATTAAGGATGCCATGGCTGTCATACAAATGTTGGCGGGGGGCTAATATAGTTCATTTAACGCATTAGCGTTGGCGTACTTCAAGCAACATCAAATATTATTTCAGAGAGCAGACACTGTTGTGGTAGTATTTGAAAGTTATGATGACGATAACTCTGTGAAAACAGCTGAGCTGGATCGCACCCAGGACCAACAGCTCTTTGCAAGCAGTACCAAGTGATTGGTGGACGCTGTGCCCTGAACCTCCACGGGAGAGTGTCCTCAATGTTCCATCCACATGTAATCTTTCTTTCTGAATATGTGGTCAGACATGCATCCCACTGGCTTGAAGCCCACACAACCTGTACACTCCCGGTTGTTGAAGGCTTCGCCGGTGGTGATCTATAGTGAAAATCCATCAGTAGTCGTTGAAATGTACAAAAGAAGAAGCTGACATCAGGATGGGTTTGTTGATGCATACTTCACAGCACGTGATGTACTAGGAATGTTAATAATTACGTCACCATACACAAATGTCTTAGACCTGACTGCTTAATACGTTCCCAGAATGGCGAATACAGTCAACATGTGGCCTGAAACTGGCACAATTACCAGCACAACAAACAACTGCCGATTTGGACATCCGCTTTTTTATAACAGGATGTGACTCAGTTCCCTCCCTGTTTGGAATTTAAAAACAATGTTCAACAGTGAACCAAATTGGGCAAGTCAATTGCTGCCTTATAAACCAGCGATGAAGAAGCAGCACTAGCAGCACCGATGGTATTCATAGCAGCGATTTCAGAGAGCTGAAACTGCTGTGGAAGTGTTTGATGATGATAGGGGCACATAAATTAATACACACATAAACCTCAACCGTTTATGGCTAAGGCTGATCAACAAGAAGCACATGTCATTGACTAAGCTTCCCCATGTGAAGCACGTTTCGAGGAACATGCCAGATGGACAGTGTGGAAAACGAAGATTTGAATATCTTCACATGCGACCAAGCCAAATATTGGGTTTCCACTTGAGCATGGATAGTAGAACATGAATGGCAAACGTGTGCCTGTCCACATCAAAGGTTCAATGGCATCAGAGCTCCTGGAAAGTCCCATCTATTCATGCTCAAGTAGAAGTCGCTGCACAATCAGTTGTTCATGCGGTCAGAACAGTTTGTATTGCACAGAGCTGTGGACATGTCATAGCAATAAAATTCCACATTCAATTGACAATCAAGACGTCCTATCTGATTGGTGATTGGTGATTGTGATGGCGATGGTGATGGTGATGGGATGGCGATGGCGATGGCATGGTGATGGCGATGGCGATGGCGATGGCGATGGCGATGGCGATGGCGATGGCGATGGCGATGGCGATGGCGATGGCGATGCCCACGTCAACGATCGACAACGACATTGGGAAAAACAAAAATGGCGAAAGGCGATGTTCAAAAGGCATCCTTTTCGATGGGAAAAATATGGAAACAGGAAAAGGCATGGCAAGGGAGGGGAAAAGGGTAGCGACGTCGATGGGATTTTTCAATCGATCCACATAAAAGGCTGGCATGCAGGCCATGGCAGGCCATTTCGAGGGATATCAGGGGTTTCAACGACATCGATTTTTTTTGGGGTCATTTACACAACATAAACAACCATTGAATTAAAAAAATATTTTGAATTTTTTGATGTTACCTTTTTGATTCCCCCAACCGCATTTTTTACTACATTTAATTTTAAGGTTCGACGGGGTTTTTTAAAATTTTCACGTATAAACTTCTTTTGGTATTGAAATTTCCAAAAATGTAATTTCGGGGATTTTTTTGAAACCTTTTCATTTTTAACGTGTCGGAAAAAAGGTTTTAATTTCTTAAGATAATTATTGGGGCCCCCCAATTAAGCCGGTCCAAAAACAAAAAAAACAATTTCATTTTTAATTCCAAAGTTTTAAAGCATTTTTGCGGGGGGCCCTTAAACTTTTTTAAAATTTTCGACTTTTTAGGTGTTTGGGCCAGTAATATAATTCATTTTGGGCAGTAAACTTAAAAAGGGAATTTTTGGGTGAAATTTTGGGTTTTCAAATTTACCAAAGGGAAAAATGTTTTTTACGCAGAAAAATTGGTTTTCCGGTATATGGTTTGGGCAATTTTTTACAACCTTTCAATTTGCTTTTTAATACAACTTTCCCTTTTTTTGGTAGGGGGGTTTAAAATGTTATACATTTTTAGGAATTTCCCCTTCCCTTTTAATAATCGGTTTTTTAATGTTTCCTTATTGCAAACCAAATAAAAAAGGCAAAAGGAAAAAGGTGAAAATTTTTACCCCTCACCCTTATTTTTACCCCCCCATTTAATCTTAAATTTCCCCCCTTTCAATCTTTTCAAACCCCTTTAAATTATTAAATTAACCCCTTATTTACCCTCTATCCCCCTTTTTTAAACCCTTTACCCCCCTACCCCCTTTATTACCCCCCTAAAAAACCCTTACCCTTTATCTATTTATTTATAATCTCAAACCCTTAAATAACACCCTATCATTTTCACCCTCTCACCCTCTCACCCTCTCCCTTTTTCACCCTCTCCCCCTCTCCCCTCTCACCCTCTCACCCTCTCACCCTCTCACCCTCTCACCCTCTCACCCTCTCACCCTCTCACCCTCTCACCCTCTCACCCTCTCACCCTCTCACCCTCTCACCCCCTCACCCCCTCACCCCTCACCCTCCCACCCTCCACCCTCCCACCCTCTCACTCCCTCACTCCCTCACTCCCTCACTCCCTCACTCTCTCACTCCCTCACTCTCCCACTCTCCCACTCTCCCACTCTCCCACTCTCCCACTCTCCCACTCTCCCACTCTCCCACTCTCCCACTCTCCCACTCTCCCACTCTCCCCTCTCCCCTCTCCCCCTCCCCTCTCCCCTCTCCCCTCTCCCCTCTCCCCTCTCCCCTCTCCCCTCTCCCACTCTCCCACTCTCCCACTCTCCCACTCTCCCACTCTCCCACTCTCCCACTCTCCCACTCTCCCACTCTCTCACTTTGGTTGGTTCAAATGATGCAAGTGAGAATTTACATGTGGAGCGTCAGCATTTATAACATCTAGAGTGCGATATGTGAAACCGAACTGGTCAAGGCTGATTGTGTCTTTGAAATAACTAGAAAAAAGAGTCACTCAAAGATTTGATTGATGCATTAGTTGATAGAGTAGGTGTAATGCACCACCAGTCATTCTGATTTACACTGAAGAGCGTGCACTGGGCACACACATAAGAGACGAATGTGCATGGTTAAAATAGGTCAGAACTGCTAGTAAGGGGGTTCTGCTCGATGGGCAATTCATAACCAGGTATGCATACCATGCTTGCTAAACGATAGCTAATGCTCCGCCGAGGCGTTGTTGCCATTATTTGAAAACTCCACTTAGTAATTTTCAGTATTTGTGAATACAATGACAAATATTCTGAATGCAATGCAGTATTTAAAAGCAGAAATACTCTGGAAACATGGAAGCGGGTGGGCAGATGCACGTATACAAGCGCATGTTGCTATACAAGGGAATCCTGATTCGTATCATTACGATCCCATATAATGTGCACACGATGTGCCTATCAGTTTACAGCGGCTTTGTACATGCTGCAGTGTGATACCTATCATGATCATGTTGCAGAAATGGAAGGACCTGCAGATAATATTAATGATCAGCTTGGTGTAGTAGATAAATGTGTCGTTGTTCTTCTATAATGTGCATACCAATAACCCGTGCTACAATCATCAACCATCAGAAACAAAGGGAGGACAGGCCTGGGTAAAGAAGACATCGAGAGTACCATCACGGTTTCGACATCTAACGTAGAGCCTGGTCAAGATTAGGCAGTCATGCTTTGCTTCGTTTAGTTGAAACTTCGAATTTGGAAAACCAGGCTACTTTTTTCAATCTTTCATTATTCCGAACTTAATTGGACCTTTTAATCCATTAGATGCAGTCAACTATGCTTTTATTTACATATATATGTTCACCCACTGCTTTGATTTCTTCTGTTATCTTCAATACAGACACGTCGGCAGCACTGTTGCTACCAAATAATATAAGCTCCTTACCCTCATCGGAAAATGGGTTACCTATTGTTGTTATGGTAACCATCATATATTTTATAATATGTAGTAAACACAGCTTTAAAACTGCCAATATGATCGTGATGTTTGGCCTGCTCGGCTGCCGTGGCGCTGTTCGGCTGCTACAGGACCAGCCAGAAAGATGATGGAGTTTGCTCCAATATTATATATATATATATATATATATATATATATATATATATATATATATATATATATATATATATATATATATATATATATATATATATATATATATATATATATATATATATATATTATATATAATAAACCAAATGAAACATATATATATATATATATATATATATATATATATATATATATATATATATATATATATATATATATATTTGTAGCTTACTTTATTAAATATCTTCTGAAGTTCAATACCGTTTTGGAAAACAAATGAATGATATTACACTTTTTGTATTGAAGAAGCAACTAGGAATACAACAGTGATCCACGTTGTTAGTAAACAGAAAACGTGTTGCTACATACGCTTGGGAGAAGCTTGGTTAGCCTGGTTTTTAGTTTAGATTGGCTATTTTTTGTAGAACGTATATTGTACATGATTTTATTGATGCTTAGTTATATTAAGCCATTTCTATTCCTTCAAATCGCCCCATGCTGGTGTGATGTTGTTTTCAGAAGTACGCTGTGGCGAAGTACGGGAAACCGACGTCCTGAACACTGTACGCCGCCACGCCGCTGCGCTTAAACCGAATCCAATCAGACGCCATACTAGTGACACCAAACACGTACGCAATACAGTCGTCCACCCTGTTACCAGTGAGTGTTGTTTGAACGAGCATATAGTGCTATTTTGCTACCGGAATACTGCTCTAGTAACGTGGTCAGAACCATTTGAAAAAATGCAAGCCGTAATATTACTTTAGTAACGCATTCTAACAAATTTTACTTGCGCAATTCAACTGCTTTTGCAGCCAGGCTGTATTGATAGCATGTTTTTAATGCATTTAGTAAAGGTTGCATAGTATGACAGCTCTTGTGTAATGAGACTGAATATCAGGACATCAATAATAGACCCTTTCCGCCGCCAGCCCGCCATTTGGAGGCTGTAGCAGACTTGTGGCTTGCCGCGGGTTTTATATGCATGTTTGCCTTTGATAAATAGCCGGAACGTCGTTAAGCATAATCGTCACGTCTTTATTCGTCGACTTGTGCATTAGTGTACTTGTGTATTCCCGGCCCATTCCCTTCTTGTTCAAGGTGTCTACTGTTGATGGACTCTAACCTCCTAGGGATCAGTTATTAGTGGCTAGCTAATACTTATATCATCAACACATTAGATCCACGTGAAACTGAAACAGTTTCCACTTTAAGATGAACAATGTACCGTACAAAGGATCAGTAAGGTAAATGTATTCATATGTGTGTTTTTATTATAACAATTCATAACTCAAAAGTGATCAATGCTCAACCAGAAGTGTAATTTGATAACATTTGCAAAATAGTTGTTTTGAGGACTTACTCAAGTTCAATATTATTAGTGACATTTAATGCAGCGTCTAATCAAAGATAGTCTAAGCAGTGTAAATGCGTGCATATTGAGCTTAACAGGATAATCGGGTTTGTTTTCTGATTTTGCACATACATTTCTCATTCACAAGAAATTAAAATGTTGATCGATTCGTTCTGAAGCCATCCCAGTGCCACCCAAACATACATTCGTTTATAGTGTGCCTATCTGTTCTATAAAATATGATATTTTCACTAATTGTGTATAGATAATCCATGTTGTTGTGACACTGTTGATAAGGGAACATATTACATGAAACAAGTACTATAATAACACACACACACACACACACACACACACACACACACACACACACACACACACACACACACACACACACACACACACACACACACACACACACACACACACACACACACACACACACACACACACACACACACACACACACACACACAAACAAGCAGCAAATACACTTTCACACGTACTTAAGTCTGTGCATCTAGAATATACGTTCGACTCATTGCATCCAGAAAGTTCGCAGCCCTTTCGTGATTACAAAGTATGATCTTATCCCTCACTCGTTTTCTTTTTAATCGAACCCTGTCACATATGGTACAATCAATGTAGACTGGATAAACACGGATCCTGGTCCAGGAGAGTTTGTGCTGTGTGTGCAATGGTTGTGAATTGCTTCTGGTAGTTTGTTTATCTCACTAGTTACCTCGGGTTCCTTTAAAACAGGCTGGAGATTCCGTATATAAGTGTATCCCATTAATCCTTCCAGGTCAAATATCGTTGGAGATATGACAATGGGGTATATCACGTGGTTGCTAAGGACAAATATCACCTATTTGAAAAGAAACATCACTTGACTGCCCAGTAACTGATAATCTAAATAGATCGACGGTAGGCCTGGCCTGAAGGTCGCAGGCTATAAAGTGTAAATGCATATGTTTCATATCTTTCCATCTGTAATGTGTTGTGGTGATGACTATTTACAAACATAAATGAATTAAATCCAACTTAATTTATCATTTGGTTAAATACAGATGACACGTCGATTAATGGTCTTGTCATATGATCTCATGTATACTGAGCAATGTTTAAAAGTAGCGCGAAATGTTATGTTGTTGAAGGTGAGATACAACAGTTTTGATATCGCTATCCACCAAGCTATCCAACGTAGTATTTGAGATTTGGTGACATTTGTATTAACGACCACCATCTCTTTCAAATTGCGAAAATAAATGTCGTAGGAGTCAATAAATTGTATATTTGAAATCGGGGTCCCATGAGACACACAGACGCATACCACAATTATTGCTCTACATGACGTATTTATTAAGATAACGGGATATTGCATCTGGTAGCCATTTTGAAAAATGGCCGCCGCTACGTTATACCCAGTTTTTGTTTAAGTCCACCTAGTAAAATATAAAAACCGTATGTATATAGTTTTCAAACCAACCGTCAAACTGTCTTAAGAACGAAATGTCTACGGTACGAAAAGGCAGTTTCCACCATATATAGCAAATATCGTGTTCGATAAGTTGGCAGATATAGCGGGGACCGTAATACCTCCAGTGAGCTTCATGCCCAGGGTATCCTGCATAATTATATGTGGAAACAAGCTCCAAGATTCGACAACTAGACAAACTGGTCAAACAGTTTCATTTTCGCGCCCGCTCAGTTCATGGGCGGGGTGAAAACACATAGACATTAAAATGTATCGGTGACCTCAACTTTCAATATTATTCATGTACAGTAATGTGCACAAAAAGTCAAGATAATCATTATTGTCGATACAATAAAGACAGCTTAATTTCACGGATTTAGAGGGCGCGATAAATATAAGATGAATCAATATCCAATATTCGACACATAGAGATGCAGAGCCTCAACATTATTTTCGCGCCCACACAGTCAATGCGCCGGATAAAACGCATTGACGTCGACTTTTATCGTTGACCTTGATTTTCAATATAATTCAAATGCGCACATTCAAACTGAACAACAATGAAAAACATTAAATAAACATGTAGATCATGATTAATATCAATAACATAAAGATAGTAGCTCATCAAAAGACAAAACTTTCGATAATAACAATGTCAGTGATTTAGGGGTTTGATTTCGTTTTGTTCTCAGAG
>JAODUO010002601.1:52500-60000 GCA_025642075.2 Ridgeia piscesae
TTATATTATTTCTTATTACAGCAGGCCCATACACACAAGGTAAGTGCAACAGAGATTGTTGGTAGTTTGTACATAAGTGGTGCTCGTATTTGTGTTATATATTTAATTAATCGACATTAGAACATTTATGGTCAACCGGATCTGTGATCTTAAAACGGGCCCTCCAAAACGATGTGAAGATTAAACAATGCTTGAAATCAAGTGGATGTCCCGTTTCATTTCGATGTCATAGGAACCAGAGCGTTTATGGTCTCGTTGACCGTGGTGTGATACTGCCGTGAGTTTATTGTTAAATATGGTAAATGTGATCGTTTGTAATAATCGGATTGTAGAAACGTCGGAAGATTGCTTGCTGACGGCAATTGGCACCGAATACTCGGGTTTCATAACGATGACAGAATCAGGTCATTTCTGCAAGAGATGGGGAAATCATGTAAGTTCCTGATTTGATTAAGATGCGTTTTGCAATGTGTTATACATTTATTAGATGCGTTCAATCCAGACAACCGAATGTCGTCAATAGTGCAATCGATTTTTTGTTCAATGGTGCGAGGAGCCTGACGTTGTGTATCGAGTGGGTCACAAAAGCCATTCCCTGTCCACTTTGAGCTATATTAACAAGACCATACACAAATGATACCTACCCACCACGTTGTCTCAATCAATGTCAGCGTTACTGCAATAGGCAAATCATTTGAAAATCATTACTTCTCTGCATAATATTTCCTACTTTGTGTTGATTCTTGTTATGATAGGATTGTCATAAAACTTAATTGTAAGTTTGTGCTGTGGCAGTTACGTATCCGTCAAAATATATAGACCAGATGATGCACGAACGTGGCAAACAATAACACTAACACAATATGGCGGCTGACGACACTTGCGTTCTCTATATCCTATGTTTCGTACTGACACACTTGATAAAATATATGACGTATGATATATACATATGTGATTTAGAAGTGTCCTAGAAATCGTATTAAACGGAGGACGTAATTTCTAACATTCCCCAGCAGCAAAATTATATGACGTACTAAGTGACATCATCAAGTAAACCAGTTAGCATAAATGCACTCTATGTGGAGTTACTTGCTAAGCTTATACGAATATTATGATTTAACAAGAGTTAACAAGATTGCCACCTAGAGATATAACTCTAGATGGCAAGTGGACTAGGAAGCCATTTGGATTATCGAGAGTCCAACCTATCTATCTAAGTATACCCACGCCCTTCTTAGGTATATGTCGATTTTATTTTTAAATATATTAACACTACTAGCACCTACACAATCAGCTGATAATTAAGTTCCATTCGTTTACTGTTCTTTGTAAAAATGAAAATGTTCTAATATCTAGTCTACACTACGTCTTTGCTAATGTAACTCCATGTCCTCTAGTCCTTCTCTCTTCCTTGACTGTGAAAAAAATATTTCTGTCAATATTTTCATATCCATTCAATATTTTAAACACCTCAATCTGATCTCCTCTCAATCTTCTGGTTTCTAGTGTTGTTAAACCACATTCTTTTAGACGCATTTCATAACTAATATTCCTGAGTTTTGGTATCATTTTGGTTGCTCTCCTTTGTACTCTTTCTAGCATATCAATATCCTTCTTGCGATATGGCCTAACTATTGTTTTATACAGCGGTATTATTAGTTCTTTTTCTTTGTACACTATATTTCGCCTAATTAATCCAATAATTTGGTTTCCCTTCGCTGCTGCAATTCCACACTCCTCTGATACCTTCATGTCAGCACTAATAGTTAACCCTAAGTCCGTTTCCTTTAAGGTAATATTAAGTACAGTACCACCCATTGTATATTGTGCATCTTCATTCCCATGTCCTGTATGAAGGCACTTACACTTTCCAAAATTAAACAGCATTTGCCACTTCTCAGACCATTCTATCAACTTATTAAGATCATCTTGTAAATGCTGTCTATCTGCATCACTTTTAATTTTCCTAAACACTTTTGTGTCGTCCGCAAACTTCAACACCTTGCTTGTTATGTCATCATCCAAATCATTGATATATATTAAGAATAAAATAGGTCCCAGTACTGATCCCTGCGGTACTCCACTTAAAACCGATTTCAGTTTGAAACCTCCCCATCAACTACTACTCTTTGTCTTCTATCAATAAGCCATTTTTCTATCCAGTTGATCATTCCATTTCCTATGCCATGGGCCTTTAGTTTAAGTAGTAGTCTTTGGTGTGGCACTTTGTCAAAGGCTTTTCTTAAATCTAGGTAGATTATATTATTGGTGATCCCTCATCTACCCACTTTGTGACATCTTCCAAAAAAACATAACATATTTGTTAAGCATGACCTCGCTTTTAAAAACCCATGTTGGGATGGGTTTATCAATTTATTTTTAACAAGAAAATCAACCAGGTGATCTTTAATTAGTCTTTCTAATAGTTTGCAAATCACCGATGTTAAACTCACTGGTCTATAGTTCTCTGACTTGTTTCTCGAACCTTTAAATAATGGTATAATGTTTTCGTCTTTCCATTCTAACGGAACTATTCCCTCCTCTAATGACAAATTGAACACTGTTGCAAGCGTTATGCTGATTTGTTCTACAATTTCCAATAGTAATTTGGGAGGAATCCCATCCACTCCAGGTAATTTATTATCCTTTATATCTCTTATTTTCATAGCTACCGTTGTTGGGGTTAAAATTAGTTGTCCTAAATAGTCAAACTCTCTCCATTCGAACTTAGTCTCAAGTACTGGTAATATACTAATACCTTCCCTGGTAAACACCGAACTAAAGTACTCATTTAGGTTTTCTGCCATTAAGAATCCCTCTGTTATTATGTTTCCATCACTTCCTTCTAGAGGACCGACCTTATCCTGAACTTTCTGTTTACTTCGAACATACGCATAAAAACTCTTGCTGTCATGTTTTATATTAAAAACTATTTTTTTTCGTATCTTCTCTTTGAATTTCTAATTTCAGCTGTAGCTTGATTTGGTACCTTACATAGTTCTAAATGTGTCAGTAGTTAAACAGCGTTGCTGTTCCGATCCAAATACATTTTCCAAGTCTCTCACTCTACGGAAGAATATAGATGTATCTTTATGAAACACAATCGGCATAGTTTCACAGTAGGCCTACTTCGAGCAATATTTCAATAAATTGTAAAGAAAACATGTTGTCCCACTCTACCAGTCCCTTTTGTACTAGACCCGTGAAATGTTTATAAAAGGATGTGAATGCATGTTGGTGTGCTCGTGTCTTTCTGTATTATACTATTATTGTTAGCAGTGCACATAGGGAAAGAACAAATGCGGGAATGTAGTCGCCGATGTGTTTTATAGATATATAATTATGCATGTATAATTATACATTTATTATTAGTTGTATTTTTGTGAACTATATTTTCTATCTAAAGATTCGTAAGTGTGGGTTGTGTGATGATATCCCTTTGACAATCTGACGATATACCATGTGACGTGGTTAACCTCATGAAACAGCTTATACGAGTGCACTGCTATATTACTTCTTTTTCCGGTGACGTCGCTCGCAGCCGTCCAGGACTCACTGCGTTGTTAATACACGCAGCAACTTCTGTCGAAATCCGATTACTCATGGATGCCACAGGAGAAAGCCATGGTGTTATTCCACTCGCCTTGGTACGGAATGGGAATACTGTAACATTGCCATGTGTACAAATGGTGAGCTTGTTATAGTCTTACTACACACTGCAAATATTCGTAAGCACATGGTTGCTCCCAACCGGACCGCCAAGCTAGTCCTAGTCGGGCGTCATGCGTCTCCTTCTAATTAGTGTTATCCCGCTTACACTAACTTGATGCGTACAACACGAATTATGTTTTTACATTGTCTTAACAATATAAAATATATTGAAATGTAGCACACCAATGGAAAATATTCTGATTGCTGCAACCGAAAATATATCAGGCGCGATTTGTCAAGTAATATTGCAATTTGTCATTCATGCTTTCACTGACAAAATTAAGTTAATGAACATCATGGTGTTTACCAAATCGCAAACCTTGTTTGTATCGCCAGTAATGTATTCATGAGTTATTGTATATTCTTCATATACAGTTGGACTCATAATATCTTTCCATATTGGTCGACTTTTCGTGCAATTGTTTAGGAATATTCAATAAAATGAATCATATACTTTTTCTGTTATCTAGATCTTGCCGTGCATGTAGCTTTCATAAGAAATAACGAACCAATTCTGATGCCTTAGTTATCATAAAATATATGAAATTATATATTCAAAACTATTGTGGCAAGCTGAAAAAATCTTAGCATACCATCTAAAAACACAGACACTTTAATCGTCTACCCTGAACCCGGAAGTAAATTGATGACATGTCTGTCAATACATACATCTCGCGGTTACTGGTTGTTTCGCATATGTAATCTCGTTTGTCGTTGGCTAAGCCACAGGTAGTGTATCACAGAGTCTCTTTGGACCACGCCATATTGTACACTGACGGCGCCATCAAGCGGATGGGACCAATGTGTTTGTTCATTATTACGAAACAGTAAAACATATTTTAACACCGTACTACTTTCGATCAGTTTTGCGAATACAATAGTTTATGATCACTGAACAACGAACATCGGTAGGAGATAAAAGTTGTGCCACGGATAGAATGATAACTGATGACGTCGCTGTTTATTTACGTCACAATCAAAATTATGAGCGAGGCATGCATCAAGCTTTGCCTTTTGCTAGACATTTTGATGACAGTTAAATATAATAATGAATAGTTTACATTACAGCTGTGACATCGCATGTCATACAATAGGCATTTGTATAAAATTATGCTCTTGTGACAGTTGCATGTAACATTGTTCATGCGGTACATTTTCGTTGAAAAAGGCGCGAAATGTACAAGACGATTATATATAGATTGAGCGATATCCGGGAGCGAGATAGAAAGCAATTGGTTCAATCGGGGATGATTTAAAAATGAGTCTTCTACGGTTAAAACCCACAGTGCACCAGCTCCCTATCTAATAACTCAAATTAAGCAAACGCGCCTATGCGACTTGGCAAACTGCCAGATACTGACGTCATTCACACAGTCACTCAGCAAATAACAATATTATTCATGAGACACCATACTCATACCTATTAGATATGAGCTGGGGCACTACCCCGATGAGACCAAATGCGCACATATCTCGCTCAATCTCAGACGCCTCGTCGTTTAGTACGGTATCCATTTTTTTAACGTTTTGATCTCATCCGTGTGAGGGCGCTGTGTGTAAGAAGAGACCCAGCTCTGATATATTAGCTCTGCCATACTGTAGCAGAATGGGGGTCTCTGACCATAACATTCCAACTCAAAATGGCGTACTTCGAAAATACGGTATATAGCTGAGTAGGTATTAACTAATTCAATGGCATCTCTTAGTGAACTAGCAAAATTGTCACCACATTTGCTTAGAGGAACTGGTGGCCTTTCATCAATACCATTTCGCTCAGTTTAATTACGCCAATGACAACTAAAAACACGTTAGTCGGTGTATAAGCCCCATGTTCCTATGGTGGACGTTAACACTGGCACGACAAAAGCCCCGTAAAATCGTAGCCGCTGCTATGTCGAGATGTGAGTTCTCCTGAACCAAATTGTACACACTTTGCGGAAGATGACGTTGGTCAGCTGTTTTCGGCGACCGACGTTTTCTGCTTCACGGAGGAGCGACTGAAGCTTGCATACATGCATGCATGTCTGTTCACAAATAAACAAAACGTTTAGAACATCGACACATTAAATGCGTACATGTATTACTCTGATCACGTTATAAGGAAGTCACATGTAAGAACACAGCATATATACGAAATATTGTTTTCGATGTTACTTAAACGTAACTCCTTCGACAATTAATTACGTTTTTAATTACACTTTCATTTACTTATGTCGTTGTTGAGCCATAAATGACAACACATTTACTGCTAACTTGCCATAGGAAAAATTCCTCGTTGGTGGTATAGTGTGCTACATGTTCTTGTTTCTTCCTGGCCGTTTTTCCCATGACGGTAAATAACTTGACCCATTTTCAGTTGTCGACGAATGTGCAAGTAACCCATGTATGAATGGAGCTACCTGTAGCGATCAGATGTTCGCATACAAGTGCACCTGCATGAATGGTTTCATAGGATATAAGTGTGAGACAGGTGAGTATGGACATATTGGTCACAGATAATTAAAAATACATATATATATAATATATATACTTATATCATACTATCACTATATATATATATATATATATCATATATATATATACTTTTTTTTTAAAATCAATATATATATATCATATATATTATATATAATATACATGACAGTATATACATAAAATGTAATATATTATAATATTGTATAATATATAAATAAAAAATAATCAGAGATAAGTCATCATCATTGTGCAGCCATACTGGCCGAAGGCCTCAGCGTGCGGCTTCCACCTCAGCGTATCTTGCGCTATCTTCAGCCAAATGGTACCCTTCCAGTATTCATCCAGTTCGTCTCTCCAACGTCTCGCCGGTATTCCTCTAGGCGTTTTCCTTTCGTAGGTTTTCCAGGTAGTGATAGGCAGTGTCCATCCGTTATCTCGTATCCTGCTGATGTGCCCTGCCCAGCTCCACATCCGTTTTCTGACGTGTTTATGTCGCGTCGGTGACCTTGGTCTTTTCTCTTGCCCACATGTGATGTTTAACATACTCCTTTCCATCTTTGTTTGTGCAGCTGGTAGCTTGTTCTTTGCATATTTGGAGAGTGCCCATGTTAACGCGCCGTATGTCATTGCTGGAAGTACGCATGTAGATTTGTCTCTTCAAGCATGTTCCAATCTTACCCTTGAATATTTCGCGGTGCTTGGCGAATGCTGTCCATCCGGCCGTAATTCTTCTTTGAATCTCCTTGTCTTGGATTGTGTTGCTGGTTCTGTATCTCTGTCCAAGTAAATGTAGCTTTCATCGTTCTCGATCTGAGTGTCGTTGACATATATTGGTGAGTAGGTTTCCATCATCACCTTTGTCTTCGACTTGTTCATCTTCAGACCCTGATTATCACTTTCATCAGCCAATACATGGAGCATTTGATGTAGCTCATGTGGTGTATTTGCGCATATGTGTATGTCGACGGCGAAGCTAAAATGAGTAAGATATTCGCCGTGTATATCCAAGCCTCTGGCTTTCAAAGTCAGTCATCGGAATATGCTTTCGAGTGCTGCCATGAACAGCTTGGGCGCTATGGTCGTACACCTCTCCTGATGTTGAACTTGTTGCTTTCTTTGTGTACGGGGATTGTCTTCGAGCTGTTGGTGTAGATTTCCTTCAGGAGTGCGATATGCACTTCTTCTATCTCCTGTTCTTGAAGCGAGGTCTGTACTGCTAGAGTTTGCACTAAGTCGAAGGCTTTCTCGTTGTCGACGAATTCGAGTGGCATATTATGTTATCTGCACTTCTCCTTCCGTTTGTTTACGACGTGGATG
>JAODUO010002601.1:65000-77869 GCA_025642075.2 Ridgeia piscesae
GTTACTTCAGAAATATGCTGGGCTGCTCTATCCACGTTGGCTCTGGGGCTTATGTATAGAACAGTCCCAAGCAATTGTGGAAATTCGCGGAGGAGATACAGGGGTCGTAGTGACACTGACAACAGTTCAATGTCCAGGGTACAGAGCTGCTCACGCACAATTACGGTCTTGCACCAACGCTTGTTGACATATAAACAAACACCCCCGCGTTTCTTCTTTTATTTCTTGGTGGCCTACTTGTCGCGATCAAACCGGGTGAGCATCCAAATCTCGTGATGAACGTCCCACAATCGGCGACCTTTTTTCGAACCAAGTCTCGGTGAGATCACGGAGCAAGCATCTCTATGTTCCTTTAAAAAGTGTGCGTTGGCACGTCGTTCATCCACCTTAAGACCTTCCACATACCTGACATTGTCCAAGCTCATTAATGGCAAAGGAGGCTTGTGTTTCATTGTTCGTAGCCTTTGTCGCACAACACCTTTCCTACGTGGCGTAGGCAACGGTATGGTATTGATTGTCGTCAAGTCATGCGGAAAGTCAGTGTTAGATATACAATCAAATTTGTCATCACTCAAATGGGATCAAATTACACAAAGTGCAGGAATCCGCGGGGTGCGCCGTAGGCGATATAAGTATCCACCAGGGCGACCAGGATGCAATCCAAGGGTTGGCAGGAGAAACAAAAATTAATAATCTATAATGTGTCATTTTTAAATCATATGAAGTGTAACAGTAGCTTCTTAGTAAAATTAAAAAGTAATAAGAGAAGTCCAAATAGTGATATATAATGCAGTCTCCAAATAAAAAAATGGGGAGACATGGGTATTCAGGTGAAATGCTGCTGGAATTCCGCTATATAATATTATTTACTTATTACATGTATATTTTCAAATTTGATTGATATATTTCTTGTCATACATATTAATGGTAATTTTTTTATTGCAAATAATAATTATGTATTAAGAAAATTTCTAGTTGTTGGATCGAGAAAGGTATTTTCAATCAATGTATTTTCATAACACAAACCTCCCTTTCCTTCCTTGCCTGTGCCTACATCTAAGTCCATGAGATGTTTCCCCACTTGTGTTATGGCCATTAATGCCAAGGGGCACTTGTAAGTTCCCATGTTGACTTTTTCCAAATGTCCCATGTGGGAATAAAAGTTGGCAAGATCTTCTGGTGTGATGTCCAAACCAAATTATATTAAATATAAAGGCACTCATGGGTAATTTCACATTTAAGCACATTGAAGAAGATAGAATAAAGATTATAACTAATTTACCCAAAACAAGTAGCTTTAGAAGCCATGCCACAGCCCCCCCCACCTGTACTGTTTGCTCTGTCAGTATGGTGTGAATGACTGGCCATGATTTCTAGCTCCAGAATCCTGACTGGGTCTGGGCAGTTAGCTACTAAATCCATGTCTTTTATGTTTAACTGTTAGGTGTTTTACCATTATAGCTTCTTCTCATCATAGTGACTTTTTATTCCCGTTGTAGCTACTACTTAAGTTTGACAGTTGAACTAGTCCCTTTATAGCTACTTTTCTATTTCTCCATTTCACAATGTAACAAGATAAGGGAGCATTAACTATTTCATCTCCATCCAGTTGATGTCCATGAGAGGTGGATGGCTTTGATGAAAGTGTGTCCCAATGAGAAACTTCCACAACTGATAACTTTTAACAAATACTTTGTGGAGACACGGCTTGGTGATGATACAAAGATCTCCATGGAGATGTGGAATGTCTACAGAAATGAGCAAACAACCATGTCAAGGGATGGAATTCCAAGGTCGCGAAAGTGTTGGGGAAACACCATCCCACATCTTCCAGTTCATGTTTGCTAAACATGATGCTGCCATCCCACCACCATGACTTTCACTACTTTTTATAAATGCTATTCTGTACTCTGTACAAGTAATTTAAAAAATATGTTTTGCACAGGTGTTTTATGGTATATTTTTCATTTCAATTAACTGATAGTTACATTTATATATATAATTCTTATGACTTTAAAATGCGTCCATCATTAACACATTTCATGTAAAAATCTTACATTAATCTAAAATAGTTAATTCTCCTTCTTGCTGTCCCCTCCTGAATTGTGTAATCAAATAAGTAGCTGTAACGGGACTAGTTTGCCTGATAAACTTAACGAGTTGCTGTAATGGGAAAATATATAGCTGTAATGGGAAGTAGCTATAATGGACCTAGGCCATTGACATTTAAAAATGGGACATGTGAAATTCTTAAATGCATCATATTTGTACTACATTCAGAAAACGTAAATTATCAATCTAACATTAGATGATTCATTCAATACCTGAGAAAGTTGTGTGATTATTTATGATAATCACAACCAGATAGTGATAGCAGCAATCAGTTAGAACACTAGATAGTGACATAACAACAGAAAAAGAACAAAACAAACAGATTCCTTTAAGGTCGCCTTTACGGTGATCAAGAATACATTTTAAAGTAATAGTACTCGTACTCGAGTAAGTTTGTTTTCTGAATACTCGTATTCATGCATTTTCATAGTAATCATATTCGTAGTCGATTACTTTTTTTTTGTAATCACTCCATCCCTGGATCAAAGTTTATAGACCCATTCAACTTCTACCAGCTATTTCAAAAATACTTGAACATACATTTGATTTGATCATCAGTATAGTTTCTGACTGAAACATTCAACACAATATGTGGCACTAAAATTAATAGATAGAATAATAACCCAACTGGATAAAGATGAAAAACCTATTAATGTTTATTTAGATCTTTCCAAGTCCTTCGTTACCACTGATCATATTATTTTACTTGATAAACTGAAATATGATGGTGTACATGGAACAAATCTTAACTTATTCAACAGCTAACCAGAAATCATAAACAATACATGAACATTAACAACATCAAATCAAATATGCTATCAATAACAACAGGTGTACCACAAGGTTTAATCATAGGACTACTATTATACATCAATGATTTTGCACAAGCCAATGAAATGCTTAGCTTTCTCATTTATGCTGACGATACAACCATATCAAGTACACTAAACATGTTCAGTTATAATATACATCAACAAAATTTAGATTATTTAACAAACGAAGAACTTTTAGATAAGTGATTGCTCAAAATCAACAAAGTATCACTAAATGTAGCAAAATCTAAATACATGAAATTTCACCACCTATTAACTTTACACAGTATGACTATTTGCAACACTGCAAACAACAAAAACATGTGCTGTGCAAAGGCATCTTCATAATGTTTTTGTTTGTTTCTGGAAGAATTTTTTCAGATGATGATGATTTTGTAAATTAAGTTTCTAAAAAAGGTGGCTCCTCAGTAGTAACTAGCACGGTTTTAGGACTCTCCAGACTAAATAAATTATATACTCTACTACCATGTTTGCTGTGATTTTTTCCCGAGTTGTTTGACAAGAATGCATGGTATGTGTGTATTGTTTGAAATACCAGTCGAATTAAACAGAATTCTTCTTCTTCAGCTGTCAAGCTGTTCCGATGCAGATTAAGATATAATTTACACAATTTGATAATGGTTATAAAATTATCTTCTTGAATTAAGTCCTACTCTATGTGAGTATGTGTACATATACTACATGGCACAATGCCGACTCAAACGACCTAAGGTCAGGTATAACTATTTTTCTTGTTATAAGTCATAAAGATGTCAAATTTGTGACAAAGAAGCATAATGATATATCGGAAGCAAACAATAGAATAACCCAATTATGACAAGTCACATGACTAAAAAATGGCCACCAAAGATAAATATAATAGTGTATTTTTAAAACACAATTTTGTTGTTATTACTGAACGCATAAGTTGAGTTTTGATAGTATGATGCCAATATATTATATTTTAATCTGAACTAAAAGAAACAAGATCAGACAAATATTTACAATAATTATCTTATGTAGCTTCAACACTATGTCAATTTTCATCAACATCAGTCAACAACCTTTCTAGATATCTTGTCGTATGTTGACATGCATGACTAAAAATGGAGAAAACAGTGTTCAAATCCTTGGTACATATTTTACTACATATCTACTGACAAGGCTATTTCACTTAGAAAGCTCCAGTGTCACAGCTACCATCAGCTAATGCTTGTACCAGCCTGTACAACCTGCCTCCTCTTTCTACCTGTCTTGGCTGCTTCTTTTACTTGCTTTTCAGCTGACATCAACTGTTTTAGTCAATGCCACAGAAACCTGCTTTCACGGCAGCACCCTGCTTGAGATGCAAGTTAATGTTTTCACCATGAGTGTTTTTCAAGTTCATGATAGCACCACATGTCCTGCATGTAAAAAAGTACGCTTTTACATCATACACACTGTGCTGACATGTGGGACACGGAAACTGTTCGACAAACTTCATCAGTGGATGAATGTCAAATAACCGATATCCACTCAGTGGCTCATCACCAACGGCTGGTTCAGGCTATAGAACACTGGGATTCTGAGCTGACGAGCTCCGTGGCAGTGTTGTTTGTGAAGTTTTTTTTGGGGGGCGACTACTCCTCTCTTTTGATGACATCTGTACCTGAAATATATTTAAATAAACATAGTTATAAAGTGTGAGATATACATTAGATTATGTGGGTTTCTAGGTATTTAGAAAATATTTTGAAAAGCACACAAGACAAGTATCACATTTTAATTTTATTTAGTCCAGGTCTGGCCTACATTATTAGAGAATGCCAATGTGATTTAATATGGGCTGTATTTTCAATGACATTAAACTATAAACCCATCAAGATAATATTTTACGTTAAAAATTACTACGTAAGGGACTGGCAGTGTCATTTGCAGCAATACAACAGCAAGCAATAAAAAGCCAATATCAACTCGGTCCCAGTACAGACAAAATACTACAACTTCACGTTACATCGTCTGTCTGTTTACACCATTTATTCAACCGTTTTTTAGTATATAAGGAATTACTATACATACCTGAAGATGCTTGTAAATCCCATGTATGAAAGTTAACTAAATCATCACTGTATGTTATACTTAAAGTAAAAAACGAACATAGCAAAATATATTTTCTGTTTACACTTACAGCGAGTTGCCAGTGGCAGATCCAAGCCTCGATATAAGCTCGACTCTGATTAGCTCATTCACGCGCTCTGCCTAGCTCGCTGTACAAACACAACAAATATAAATCAAGCTTTCTTATTTTTAATAAAACTCATATTTACCTGACCCTAATGCTGAAATATTTAACGAGGAATCGCCGCTCTTCGGAAACACACAAATTCGCACCATGATAACGCCGACGTCCGTGAATGAATGTAGCGAGAAACTCCGCCCAGGGTCAAGGTCACGTACAACAGCGATACCGAAGCCAAAATATATTTGATATCATATTGCTAACTTTTTTTTTAATTTCTGCGTCGAATACTATTAAATTTGAACACTACATAGACAGTTAATACAAGATACTTCATACAAAAGTTGGGATTAACATATACGCCAAAACAATGCAATTGGAGGTGTTTTAGACCGGGTCCAAAATGGTTGGGATGCAAAAAAAACGAAAATATTTAACTCTGCATTACTGTCAAAATAAACAACGTTTTTAGGAAAACGACTTATTTTCAACATTACGGAGAAGTATACCACGTATACATATGATTAAAACACACCAAACATGTTTTTCCTAATTATGAAAGGCTTTGACTTTTTTGGACCCGAGCACCGGGTCCAAAATGTCAATATGGTCCAAAATATTAGGAAAAACATGTTTGGTGTGTTTTAATCATATGTATACGTGGTATACTTCTCCGTAATGTTGAAAAATATCGTTTTCTGAAAAGATTGTTTATTTTGATAGTAATACTTGAGTTAAATGTTTTCGTTTTTTAATTCAACCATTTGGACGACCTAAAACACCTCAGTACATTGTTTTTCATAGCAACTTTTGTATGAGTATCTTATTGTTAAGTGTCTGTAATGTGTTCAAATTTAATAGTATTCGACATAAAAAAGTTAGTAATATGATATAAAATATATTTTCTCCGGAGTTTCTCGCCACATTCTTTCACGGACGTCGGCGTTATCATGGTGCGAATTTGTGTGTTTCCGAAGAGCGGCGATTCCTCGTTAAATATTTCAGCATTAGGGTCAGGTAAATATGATTTTTATTAAAAATAAGAAAGCTTGATTTATATTTGTTGTTGTTTGTACAGCGAGCTAGGCAGAGCGCGTGAATGAGCTAATCAGAGTCGAGCTTATATCGAGGCTTGGCTCTGCCACTTTCATGTAAGTGAAATATATTTTTGTATGTTCCTTTAAGTACTATGCAGTGATGATTTAACTTTTTCATACATGAGATTTACAAGCATCTTCAGGTATGGTAATTTCTTATACGAAAAACGGTTGAATAAATGATATAGAGACTGGGCAATGTAACATTGAATGTAGTATTTTGTCTGTACTTGGTTCAAATTGATGTTGTATTGCTGCAAATGACACTGCCAGTCCCTTACGTAGTAATTTTTAACGTAAAATATTATCTTTATGGGTTGATAGTTTAATGTCATTGAAAATAGAGCCCATATTAAATCACATTGGCTTTCTCTAACAATGTAGGCCAAACCTGGACTAAATAAAATTAAAATATGGTACTTGTCTTGCATTCTTTTCAAAATATTTTCTAAATACATAGAAACCCACATAATCTAATGTATATCTCACTTTATAACTATGTTTATTTAAATATATTTCGGAGTACGTGTCATCCAGAGAGGAGTGATCGCTACAAAAACTGCAAACAACACTGCCCGCAGGCTCGTCAGCTCCCAGTGTTCATAGCCTGAACCAACAGTGATGAGCTTTGCGCTGAGTGGATATCGGTATTTGACATTCGTCCACTGATGAAGTTTGTCGGAGCAGTTTCCGTATTACATGTCAGCTTTTAGTATTGTATTATGTAAAAGGTTTGGCACACAGTACTTTTTTACATGCAGGACATGTGGTATCATGGGCGAAAACACTCGTAATTGAAAACGATGGCTAGCGGGAGTACTGCCGTGGCGCAGGTCTGTGGCATTGACTAAACAGTGATGTCGAAAGCAGATAAGACGGAAACGAAAGAGCTAGACAGCTAGGCTGTGCAAACGATTGTGATAGTGGCAACTGACACTGGAGCACTTTCTAAGTGAAATATTGCCCAATCTCATAGATATGTAATGGAAATATGTGCCAAGTTTGAACGCTGTTTTCTCCATTTTTAGTCATGCATGTCAACATACGACAAGATATCTAGAAAGGTTGTTGACTGATGTTGATGAAAATTGACATAGTGTTGAAGCTACATAAGATAATTATTTTAAATATTTGTCTGATCTTGTTTCTTTTAGTTCAGATTAAAATATAATATATTGGCATCATACTATCAAAACTCAACTTATGCGTTCAGTAATAACAACAAAATTGTGTTTTAAAAATACACTATTATATTTATCTTTGGTGGCCATTTTATAGTCATGTTATTCTATTTTTTGCTTCCAATATATCATTATGCTTCTTTGTCACAAATTTGACATCTTTATGACTTATAACAAGAAAAATAGTTATACCTGACCTTAGGTCATTTGAGTCGGCATTGTGCCATGTAGATAGAGTAGGACTTAATTCAAGGAGATAATTGTATAACCATTATCAAATTGTGTAAATTATATCTTAATCTGCATCAGAACAGCTTGACAGCTGAAGAAGAATTCTGTTTAATTCGACTGTGGCTTTCTTTTCTTTCGCAATACACCTGCCCATGCGTGTCAAACAACTCGGAAAAATCACAGTAAATATTTATAATACAGCGTAGGGTCTGGAGAGTCCTAAAACCGTGCTAGTTACTACTGCGGAGCCACCTTTTTTAGAAACTTAATTTACAAAATCATCATCTGAAAAAATTCTTCCAGAAACAAACAAAAAACATTATGAAGATACCTTTGCACAGCACATGTTTTTTGTTGTTTGCAGTGTTGCAAATAGTCATACTGTGTAAAGTTAATAGGTGGTGAAATTTCATGTATTTAGATTTTGCTACATTTAGTGATACTTTGTTGATTTTGAGCAATCACTTATCTAAAAGTTCTTCATTTGTTAAATAAACTGAACATGTTTAGTGTACTTGATATGGTTGTATCATCAGCATAATGAGAAAGCTAAGCATTTTATTGGCTTGTGCAAAATCATTGATGTATAATAGTAGTCCTATGATTAAACCTTGTGGTACACCTGTTGTTATTGATAGCATGTTGTTAATGTTCATGTATTGTTTATGATTTCTGGTTAGCTGCTGAATAAGTTAAGATTTGTTCCATGTACACCATCATATTTCAGTTTATCAAGTAAAATAATATGATCAGACGAAGGACTTGGAAAGATCTAAATAAACATTAATAAGTTTTTCATCTTTATCCAGTTGGGTTATTATTCTATCTATTAATTTCAGTGCCACATATTGTGTTGAATGTTTCAGTCATAAACTATACTGATGATCAAACAAAAGCCTAGATTCATTAAATAAGATGATAATTGATCAAATATTTGTTCAAGTATTTTTGAAATAGCTGGTACAGATGTATTCGAAAAACAAATTTACTCTCAGTGCAATACAATTATAATTCTTGATAAATCGCAAGGCGATAAAAAAGTCTCTTTGTTCTTTCTGACTGATATGTCGCATCTAGTGTTCCCAACTGATTGCTCTTATCACTATCTCAGTTTGTGATTATCATTAATAATCACACAACTTTCTCAGGTATTGAATGAATCATCTAATGTTAGATTGATAATTTACGTTTTCTGAATGTAGTACAAATATGATGCATTTAAGAATTTCACATGTTCCATTTTTAAATGTCAATGGCCTAGGTCCATTATAGCTACTTCCCATTACAACTTAAGTTTAGCAGGCAAACTAGTCCCGTTACAGCTACTTATTTGATTACATAATTCAGGAGGGGACAGCAAGAAGGAGAATTAACTATTTTAGATTAATGTAAGATTTTTACATGAAATGTGTTAATGATGGACGCATTTTAAAGTCATAAGAATTATATATATAAATGTAACTATCAGTTAATTGAAATGAAAAATATACCATAAAACACCTGTGCAAAACATATTTTTTTAAATTACTTGTACGTACAGAATAACATTTATAAAATAAAGTAGTGAAAATAAATGGTGTGGGATAACACCATCATGTTAGCAAACATGAGGCGGAAGATGTGGGATGTGTTTCTAACACTGCGACGCTGGAGATTCCATCCTTGACATGGTTGTTGCTTTCGACTCTGTATGGGCGTCCCGCATCTCCATGGAAGATCTTTGTATCATCGCCAAACCTGTTTGTTAAAAATCGGTATGGAGATTTCTCATTAAGGACACACTTCATCAAAAATATCCACCTCTCATGGACTAACTGGATGTAGATAATAACAATCTTTCCACATCTTGACACATTGTGAAATGGAAGAAATAGAAAGTAGCTATAAAAAAGCTGGCGTAACTACAACGAATAAAAGTCACTATGATGAGCTATAATGGTAAAAACCTAACGGTTAAACATAAAAGACATGTGGTAGCTAATAGCAGACGGAAGCTAGAAAATCATTGCCCGATGTCATTTCGCCTGCTGACAAGTAGGGATGTGGCATGGCTTTACTTGTTTGAGTATTGGGTAATCTTTATTATAAAATATTAATCAGTAATGTAAATGTGAAATTTTCGATAATTGCTGCTATATTTATTATATTTAGTTTTGAACAATCACACCAGAAAAAATCTTAACTTTGTTCCCATAGAACCATTTGAAAAAGTCAATGGGAGACTACAAGTGCTAGGCCATTAATGTGGCCATACAACACTAGTGGGAAGCCGAGACTTAGATCTTAGGCAGGCAGGAGAGGAGGTTTACGTTATGAAAAATACTGATTGAAAATACCTTTCTCCGATCCAACAATAAGAATTTCTTAATATAATTATTATTTGCAATAAAAAATTACCATTAATATGTATGACAAGAAATATCAATCAAATTTGAAAATATACATGTAATAAGTAAATAATATTATATAGCGGAATTCCAGCAGCATTTCACCTGAATACCCATGTCTCCCCATTTTTTATTTGGAGACTGCATTATATATCACTATTTGGACTTCTCTTATTACTTTTTAATTTTACTAAGAAGCTACTGTTACACTTCATATGATTTAAATATGACAAGATGGGAATTGTGGTTTGCAAGGAAACGCCCATCGTGAAGGACTAAATCTAAACAGTGAGTATTCACTGGCTTTTTACACAACCGTGACTCTGATTGTATATCTAACACTGACTTTCCGCCTGACTTGACGACAATCAATACCAAACCGTTGCCTACGCCACGTAGGAAGGGTGTTGTGCGACAAAGGCTACGAACAATGAAACACAAGCCTCCTTTGCCATCAATGAGCTTGGACAATGTCAGGTATGTGGAAGGTCTTAAGGTGGACGAACGACGTGCCAACGCACACTTTTTAAATGAACATAGAGATGCTTGCTCCGTGATCTCACCGAGACTTGGTTCGAAAAAAGGTCGCCGATTGTGGGACGTTCATCACGAGATTTGGATGCTCACCCGGTTTGATCGCGACAACTAGGCCATCAAGAAATAAAAGAAGAAACGGGGGGGTGTTTGTTTATATGTCAACAAGCGTTGGTGCAAGACCGTAATTGTGCGTGAGCAGCTCTGTACCCTGGACATTGAACTGTTGTCAGTGTCACTACGACCCCTGTATCTCCTCCGCGAATTTCCACAATTGCTTGGGACTGTTCTATACATAAGCCCCAGAGCCAACGTGGATAGAGCAGCCCAGCATATTTCTGAAGTAACTTGACGCTTTGTCTACCGATGCACCCAAGTTCATATTGGGTTAATTCAATCAGTGAAATTCGAGAACTGTCTGTCAACCTTCCACCAGTACATTACGTGCCCAACCTGAATAAACGGTGTTGACAATGTTATAGAGCTCTATGAAGAAGTCCGAAGTGTTATAAAACAACAAACCGTGGGTTTTGAAACATCTAAATAAATTATTGAATGAAAAAAAAAAAGGCTTATTTTCTGAGCGATTTAGCTGAGCGGAATGAAGTTAAAAGGGCTTTGAAATCTGAAATTTGGAAAGCAACAGAGAACTATAAAAAGGCAAATTAAAAACAGGTGATATGGGGGTTCCAGGTCGCGTCGGCAGCGTAACTAATTAAGCTAGCCGAGGCGTCCAAAAAAATAGTCGCGTCGGCGATAAACTTGGACGCGTCGGCGGGAAGTTAGGACGCGTCGGCGATAAGTTTTGGACGCTGGGGAAAGTTGGACCCGGGGGGTTTTCAGGGGGGGGTTTGGAAAATTTGGTCGTGTCGGCGAAATAACTATCGCCGAGCTTGTACGCGTGTCGAAGTGGTATCGTTGCCGATGCAACCAATAATTATGAATTTGGTCGAGTCGGCGTCATATCTAGAATGACACTTCGCCAAAACTATCAATTGCAACTGTTAGCATTTGTGTGAACCTCTGTTACACACGCAGTCGGACACAACACACGTGGCGTGTTTGGTACATACGAGAGATATCCCGGACATTCAATTTAAATTTAATTCACAAACCGATTATATCGTAACATATCACTGCACAAGTACTAATTGTACAGTTTTCGTGAAAGTGAACCATATACATTTAAATGAAAACACATGGCATATACGAATTTATATCAAAAAATACTTACACTGGCACGTCTTTCCATCATAATTACCGTGACAAGTGCATTCAAACCCTTCTGCAGTCTTTTGGCAAACACCATTATGAAGACAAGGATTAGGTCGGCACATATTAAATGCTGTAGCAAGGTTAAGCAATACTTATACATTGCATACTCATCTGAAGTACTACTAAATATGTTAATCGTCTGAATGTGTCCCTCTTTTCCATTTGACAATGCAATGTGTGCGGTTAAATGTTTTTTGTTTGTGTGTTTATATATATATTATATATATATATATATATATATATATATATATATATATATATATATAAGTGTGTGTGTCGTGCGTTTGTGTGTGAGTGAGTGCGCGCGTGCTCTTGTTTATTCCAGTGTATATGTACATGTGTCAGGTCAATGTTTAGCAGTTATATTGTGCTTACTTTTACAGTTAGTTCTTGTGAAATGATCATATATACTGTGTTCTCATCTCAAGTAGTATTGAATATGTCAAGCGGATGCATTTCTATGTTTCCTATTTGACAATGTAATGTGTGCGGAATAAATAAATTTTTTGATAATATTATATATTATATATAAATATATATATATATATATATATATATATATATATATATATATATATATATATATATATATATCATATATGCATTTACTAAGAAAATAATACAACATGTGCATATAAAAATATAAAATTTAATAAAATTATTATATTGAAATATCAAATACGATATATATCATCAACATGATATGTGACACTTTTTATATAAAAATATATATATATTATATATATATATATATATATATATATATACATTCAATGTGTCATAGTGTCCTTATTAAAAGTATTGTGCTTACTTTCACAGTTAGTTCCGGTGAAGTGATCTTTGCAAGTACACTGTAGCCCTTTGTTTTATTTTGACAAACCCCGCTGTTCTGGCATGGTGTCGATAGACATGGATCCTTAACTGCACCAACCAAATCAATAATTTACATTATGTATGTTTGTTAACTAGCCCCATTTGCCTCCCTGCGTGGATGTAAAATACATGGTTTTATTTTAAGCAAT
>JAODUO010002602.1:0-22573 GCA_025642075.2 Ridgeia piscesae
CAACTTCCAAAATCAATAATTATGGCTTTAGTATTGCCTTAACTGCCTTCATCCCATCCAATATTTGAAGAGGTTTTCTGAGATATATGCAGTGCTTATGATCCAAAATTATTCAATAAATGTCACTGTCAGTTTGCATGTTTTGACCACAAGAATAGATTTTCCACTGATACATGCAGTGATCATACACCAAAACCCATCAGACCCACCGGTCCAACATTACCCTAAATTAAATGATAATGCAATTGCATTATCCACCTGATGGGTACTCCATGGTATGTCAGACAGGTTTTGCTTCAGTAGAAAATAAATTTAGATCATGGAAGTAAAAAATACTATTTCCCAGTGGCCCTGCTGTTTTATGGTGACCAAGTCAGAGGACATGGTAGCCCCTTTCAGCTCACATTTCTGCCACCAAACTGATATTATCATTATTATTATTGACAGGTGGACATGTATTTAGATAAAGTTATGCCATGACAAGCGAGGTGGGCCACCTCAGGGCATTTCCTCGTGACCCGCGTTACATATTTTGACCATTCAATGAACACTATTTTGACATACCTCTTATAATAATGTATTTTAAAATTTCAACTTATGCATAGAGGAACCTAAAGGTATAAGGTATTAAATGATGCCAACAAATAAAAATTTGATTACATGGTATGATTTTTATTTGAATCTAATCTTAGCGTGACTCGTGTTACAGCAAACGGAAAATCCAAAAACGTCACTTGATACATGACAAGTTTCTCCTCAAAGTATAAATAATAGCAAACAATGAATACCCTTGAGTGAAACACAAATAAATAAGGTTTCCAAAAATGGCATTAGTGATTTGAAATGTTATCAATAACATACAAATATATTAGATAATCAGCGTGACTCGCGTTACTGTGACTCGCGTTACATGAAATCCATTATCACAGATAAGTCATTATGCATATTTTAGCTTGAGGGAAATCAATTTTTCAGTCTGTAATTTAGGTAACACACAATATTACATTTAAAAGATACATTAACCTTCTAAAATATTGTATAATTTTAAAGGAAGTAATGCACACTTGAATTTGGTGTTTTAAATCCAGAAAGATTTCATAGTTTTAAAAGAAATACACAAGGTGATTGTTTTTCATAAAAGTTGCCTTTACAATTATTTTGCAAGACCACTTACATGCAAGTTTTAGTATAAAAACTAACTAAACATGTTGTTATTTCTAGCATAGAACAACGTGACTGCTTCAATGTGGACTACAGGAATCGCACCTTTGTGTTCATATGGCTTTGTCATAGATAAGATTGTTTTTGATCAGGTTATGCCTCAATTTGAACTGTGCTGTACAGTTTTCACATGACAGCTTTCCTCCCTTTCAGAGTTGGTGGGAGTGACGGATCCAAAACAGTCTCTTTGTTTTTGTTGTTGCTTTTGGCAACTGGCATTGTTATTTACTCTTGCCTTTTTCCGGGCTTGACATTTGGCTATTCGATTGCTCACATTCTCTTGCCTCTGACTCTTTTGTTCAGACAAAAGCAGGTTATGTTCCGTTGCCTTCTTGGCATCATGGCTCTTTGTACTAATTTCATTCTGATGTTTGCAGTAATCTTTATATTTACATTGAGTACATGGCTTCAGAAGTCTCTTTCACTGTCTTTCAGCGGCTGTGAATGTCGAGAAAGAACCTGAACTCGGTTTCAGTGAATATGCCAAATGTTTATCAAAATACATACAAGAAATAATTCTGAATGTTGTTTTATTTAAGAGCAACAATTAATTTCTTAAACTTCTTATGAAAAACCAATTTTCATTGCCAATTTAACATCTTTCATTAATTCACGCTGATATTTTCACCTACCTAAGTACACAGGTAAGAAGTTAATTTTACTAAATAATTCCTACACTGACTGCTATTTAGCAAATCAAAACTAAATATTTTAATATGTAAAAACTTAATGGAAATTAAACATGAACACATTTATCTGAATAGTAGAAAAATCGTGTATACGTGAGTCTGGCATGCATTCAGCACATGTCCATGTGTGGGGATAATGTACACAGCTAACTAGTCAATTTGAACCCTTTTTTTGTAATTTATTAATTTTTATGAACATAAGTAATTTCTTATTATTCAATAATGTTGGAAAAGAGATTCACTGGTGATAGATGAAATCAGATTCAAAATATTTTGTTTTTAAAGAAGCATGTGATTTAATAATAAACTGGACCATTAAAGGCTTATGGGATATATTAGTAAACAAATTTATTTTCATGGCAGAATTATCATTAATGAAAACATTAATACTGCAGTCTATATTATGCTTTTGCAACAAATTGCTATATGTCTTAGAAGAAGTGAGACAAGTCTAACAAATGCATTGTAACTAGCGTTACAATTCCTTATTTTTCATGACTTGCGTTACATGTGACTCGCATTACACATATTCAGTGTCCAATATTACAGTATAGATGCACTAGATATGGATATAGTTTGTATCATTTAATAAGCTATAAAAAGAAGGAGAGAGATTTATAATGGACAGTCTCAAACTACCAAAGGCTGCTGTATAAAATTTAAAATCTATAGTTTTGTGACTCGCGTCACGCAAAAATCACCACATCAGTGTAGAAGCATATCTTGAAAAATGCAGAACAGACTCAGAAATGTTATTGTCATAATACATGAGACTAATGCTTAAAAAAATAACAGCAATTGAGCAAACCAAGAAAGTAACAGAAAATAGGGCTATAAAGGGCCACTAATTATTAACATTTTAGATGAGTATAATGTTATAATATCAGTGCTAATGGTTGAATGTAGCATTTTCACATAAAGCATTGTGCAAATATTGAATTTTTTTCTTTCCTATAACTTTAAGTTATGTCCTATCAAAAACATGTAATATTCCATTGAAATTCAATGAATAAAATTTCAGACCATTTTCCAAATTTTCATGGAAATGCCCCTCACTGTTTTTCTATCTTGCCCAAAATATGTCAACAATTGCCATCGGAGCTAACTGGTGAGGAGAAGGTTGAAATGGGCTGGTCATGTGGAAAGAATGGGAGATGAAAAACTGACAGGAATCAGAAACCCAGAAAGGGGAAGGAAAAAGGAAGCGAGGAAGAAAGAAAATTTGATGGGATGACTGACTGCGCGTTATGAGAGATCTGGAAAGACTAGAATAAGAATGGAGAACAGCAGGAAATGAGAGGAGGTGGAGACTGTTGATAGAGAATGTAGAGAGAGAAAAGTGGGGAAAGAAAAGATAAAGAAAAAGATGTCTGGTAACCATAGCCAACCTCACCCCTAACACTTTGTCAGAGGTGCAATGTGGTTTGATTGTATTTGTAGTCACAGTTTGCATCAATACTCCAAATACAAGAGTGTGTTTTATCTAGACATGTACCCATCAGAATTTATTTTTACTCCTCACACATCACAAACAAACGCATATGAGAAGTTGAGAAGTAATGGAGATATATACTGGCAAACAAGAACAATTGGCAAGCAAGAACATCTGTTGACAATTATCACCAGAAGATAACTGCCTGTTTCTTTTCACTTGCACTCTAATTCATAAGAAATTAATAATGGGACCTAATTACATTAGAGGTCAGAACAGACACTGGAACAATATTTCAGTTAATCATTAATAGAATCTTTGGAAAATACTTACGAAAACTGTTCATGGATTCGAAAATATATACCATCTGTATCGAGTCCCATTTGTAATATATGATACAACACAGAAAGGCAGCAGTAATCCACGTAAATCAACAAGATTAGCCAGATATCTAACAAAGATTAGTTGCAGAATGTTTTGATGGCTTTTCAAAGAAATTCTACATGGCATTTCTTTTCCAAATTTATGGTTGAAGTTTATTGCCGAAGTACTCTATGAAGTGATATAGGTAACGCAAATGGGTTCTAACCAAATGACTTTACCATGGTTGTTGCCAGGAAAAGTTAGAATATTCTGCATGAACGCATCACCTAAGCCATGGGTAAATTAAGAATTATTTAGTTCAAAAGACTAGCATGAGATCAGTCTAATTCGCAACATAAAGTCGGTGCAGTGAACCACAAACAAATCTGGACTTAAAGAGGACGATTATAAAAAATACAAATGTTTTCCCGTGGTTCTGAAACTGAGATGACAACTTCTTTCATGGGGACTGACCTCTATCACTTTTCTGGCATGATGTTGCATCATATTGACTGCCTCATCTGATCAGGGTTGTGACAGTAATATCCTCTATGAGCCATAGATAAACAGGAGTTCAACAAATGCCTTCAATTGGTCTTGAATTAAATACGAAATATTGTGTATAATTATTAGCCAGTGCAATTGTGTTTTTTTAATTAGAACTTGGAAATACTGTGGTCCATATAGTGGACCAACAGTGAGTACCAATTTGATGTTTTATTCCAAAAATAGTCAGTCTTGTAATTTTTTACCACATCATGTAATTCTGTTACCAACCAAAACCTGCAAACTGCAAAAGAATGGTGCATATATCATGAATACAATTCTATCCATTACAAGGTCATGTTATATAATTTTTATTAACGCTAGCTGTCAGTCAGCACTAGTAGATTGCAGATTTCATAACATTTGTCTTGACATATGTTAACAATTGATGTTAGTGATATTAAAAATGTCTGTGTAATTGTGTTACCAAAATTTAAACAGCCATAGTTTCATCAATTTGTTACATTTCTTAAAAGCTACCACTGTTTCTTATAGGGAATGGTGAGTATTTCAAGCTGTGTTTAAGTCTCCATTCTAGATACAATCTGAATGAAAACATGTAAACAACATAAGCTCAAAAAAATTCTGAATTGTAATTACGTTACCGTAGAATTGTCCATAAACACCCAGAGGTGCTTTCTTTAGACTGAGACCTGTCTGGAGATCAGCAATACATTCTAGAAGAGCGAAACTAAGCTATACCAAAGTTGTGTCCTCTCAACTCTCCTAACTATGGCTCCAGATGCTGGAGTATGACTGAACTCGACCTCAAACACCTGTCTACCTTCCACACAAAATACCTTCAAAATGTAATGAGGATATTTTTGCCACAAAAAAATCACAAAACAATTGCTCAGAATGACACAATGGCCTTATGCAGGATACATTTTTTACCAGTGAAACATTTTTGGTAGACATGTGGATGTTAATTCATATGAATAGACAAGCCAGTTGAGATGTGTTAATGACCTGAAATAAACTATCCGGTACATCTATTTTCATGGCATAACTGCCATTGCAAACATTGTGTAATATATCCAGAGGGCAGATATTAATATGTTGACTAAACCCAATAAAATGATGTGTTTGTGTTGTATAGAAAAATTACAGATGAGTTTGTTCGGACGTATTTTTATTTGGTGTCGGATGTACGCATGTGAAATACAACATACATAGTACTTATAATTATGATTATATTTTCCAAATAAGGTATCCATATTGACAGAAACACAATTAGGAGCTTAGATTGAATCCTCTCTAGCTATAGATGTTGACAGTCGGGTCGAATTCTTAAAATTCAAAATGTTGATTTTGTTCACTGTTATTTATAATATGTTCAGCTGAAACCACACAAACAACAGCTTACTCAAAAAATCGGCCATGCAGTGTTTATGATCCAAAACTATTCAATAAATGTCACTCTCAGTTTACATGTTTCGCCCATGAGATGGCGCCACAGTATAATAGATTTCCTAAGTGCTGATACATGTAGTAATCATAGATCAAAACCCATCAGGCTTTTATATAGGATCAAATTTTTGCAATCCAAAAATAACCAAAATTAATGCCATTATCCACCTACTGGGTACTTCCGGAGTAAGGTACTTTAGTACAACAAATTTAGGCCATGCAAGAAAAGAGATTACTTCCCAGTGGCCCTACTGTTTAATTATGACGATGTCATATGACAGGGCAGGCTCCCTCTCAGCTCACCTTGCTGCCCGCATAAATTATATTGGCCTGGCAAAATAACTAATCTAGACCTGTATTTAAATGCCAGAATATGTCAAAATTGCCACCTGATAGTTATTTCATGTACACCAAATGCTATAAACATGTTTATATGCTAATTAAGATGTAATTAATTTTTTACCACTATATGTCTGGGAATAGGTTAAAACACACTTTGTAAAGCACAATTTAAATGTTTTTTTAAACACAGGTCCGTAGGGCATGCCCCATAGGATCGCATAACGCCTTCAGCGCTTGCTCAGCTCACCCTACCACCACGCCCATCATTTTACCCAGGGGAAACACTGTACTTAACTTGGTTCATTTGAGTACTGAACTGCAAATGGGCCTTAAATTTTGGGAAAGCATAAAAGATAATTTGTTTAGATGCAACCACAACCATTCTAATACCTCCTATTCTTAATTTCAAAGTAGTATTTAAGAGTAACTTCCATTTTCATTACACCAAATTCCTTGATGCTACACAAGCATTAATGTTTCGATATGGGAAGTTTTATTTTTTCAGTGTCATATCTATAGTATATTAGTTACACAGAATTGCCCATTTGATATTCAACTGATAGATAACCTGCATATTAAAATTATATGTTATTACAGAGAAATACCAGTTTTAATTTACAATTACAATAAATAAGTTTATATTTTATATATATATATATAGAGAGAGAGAGAGAGAGAGAGGGAGAGAGAGAGGGAGGAGAGAGGGAGGGAGGGAGGGAGAGAGGGAGAGAGGGAGAGAGGGAGAGAGGGAGAGAGGGAGAGAGGGAAAGAGGGAAAGAGGGAGAGAGGGAGAGAGGGAGAGGGGAGAGAGGGGAGAGAGGAGAGAGTGAGAGAGGGAGAGAGGGAGAGAGGGAGAAAGGGAGAAAGGGAGAGAGGGAGAGAGAGAGCGAGCATGGCATCCCCTTCCAAACCCCACTGGCCAGCATGGAAAGGTAGGCCAGTAACACCAGCATGCAAAGTTTTATAAAGCTTTATAAAGCCATGGCCCCAGTCCCCAGGGACACTGAAAGAGTCTATGACCAAGGAGGTGTTTCTTGTCAACTAGGACTACGTCCAGACAGGTGCTAAGAATCTCTGGGTCAAAAAAGAGCCACTGAAAGAAGGTAAGTAGGCTAAAGAACAGATACAAGAACTGAGAGAAGAACTTACAGAAACCAGGTTGGTATGATATGTAATCAGAATCGGAGAAGTGAGAAGATGAGAAGAATGTTTCACTACCTTACAAATCAAAGCGGCCACCTACAATACCATTCTAGGGCAGGCAATGGCCAAGTAGGAGTACGCTTTCTCATAAACAGGAAATGGAAAGACCCTATAACGAGGGTAAACAGCATCAGACCCAGAGTAGCAGAACTTGTTGTGTGCATAACAAATTGCTACAAACACAAGATAGTGCAATATATGCACCAACAACATCATACTCAGAAGAAGCCATAATCAGCTTCCACAATGACATATGACATTGATGAGACTTCAGGGAAACCAAACCACTACACGACAGTGATGGGAAATTCCAAAGCACAAATAGGGAAAAGTACAAACCTTACGGAAACAGCAACAAGCTAATTTGGGCTTGAAATTATAAACAAAACAGTTGACACTTTGATAGAATGGTCAACATCAAGACACCACAAGAACTAGACAACAAGAGCAAAACCATCAAAGATATAATCCAACAAAGCATGCAAGAGTAAATAAGGCAATTAACAAGCCACTGAATTCAAGGATATTGTCATCAACATGAGCCCTGATGATGAACCGACGATAAGCAATGAATGGAATATGCGGAAATATACAAGACCATCAAAAAGAAAGCAAAAAAAGACATCAAGAAATACAACCAAGATATCATATGATAAACTATCATGGCATCATAGAGTCTGAGGAAAGTCAGCAGACTCCAGAAACTAGGCCAAGAGAGACTGATCACACTCGACACTGACCTGGAAAAGGTACCAGAGAGAGTAGCAGTGCTACGAGACATAAAGAAAGGAACAGCAACAGAGACAACCATCTATACAAAGAGACATTGAAAGCAGGAGAAGTTACCACCTTGAAGACACTGAACTGTACACTAAATGTCTATCAGAAGGACAAATACCTACAGTGTGGCAGAAGACTAAGATGGTGATAATTTTCGAGAAATACATACCGCTTTGTCTACTATCAAACATCTATAAAGTACTCACAAAATTACTAACGAAAAGGCTAGAGAAGACACTTGACGAAAACCAGCCACGAGAGCAAGTTGGATTCAGAAGTAGATACTCGATGACAGACCACATCCATGTAATAATCCAACTGAAGGAGAAGTGCCGAGAATATAATGTCCCACTCTGTATCACATTCGTCGACTATGACATAGGTTTTTTGCAAATTCAAGCAGTACTGACCTCGCTTCAAGAACAGGGGACAGAAGATGTGTTCATCAAACTCCTAAAGGATATCTACATCAATAGCTCAATGACAGTCCACCTACACAAAGAAAGCAATAAGATAACATCAGGAGAGGAGTACAACAAGGAGATACCATATTGCCCACACTGTTTACAGCAACAGTTGAAAGCATATTCCTACGACTGACTTGGAAGAAGCAGAGGATAGACGGTGAATATCTCAGTCATCTTTGCTTTGATGACATATTTATATGCGCTTAAATACACTGTATGAACTATGTACAACAAATGCTACAGGAATTAGCTTGAAGACAAGTTGAAGACAAAGGTGATGATGGAAAATGACGGAAACATTGGCACTCACCACCCAAGCAAAGAACAAGTTTGCACCCACACAAACAAAGATAAACATCACGTACCGGGACAGAAAATAAACATCTGGGAAAGAGAAAAGATAAAGGTCTTTGACGTGATTGATCAAGTAATAAGACGGAAGTGGACTTTGGCAGGGCACATCAGCAAAATATGAGAGAACCAATGGACATCGCATATCACCATCTGGAAACCCTATGAAGCGAAAATATCTAGAGAAAGACTGGCAAGACTGTGAAGAGATGAACTAGATGACTACTGGAAGGGTACCATCTGATCTGGCAGAGAGAACAGCACAATATAGGCAGATGTGGAAGCAGCATGCTGAGGCCTTCGCCCAACAATGGGACAGTACAGCCGTACAATGATGAGGATAGTTAGGGTTGCTCAAAACATAGTTCACTTCACCTCCTGACGAATAGTAAAACTTGTTCATTGGGACACCAATCTTGATTCATCTGCCCATTTCCATGTCAATATTCAAATGAACCAAATACTATATATTTTGATGAAGTGGATAAATTCTAACAATTCTTTATGTATTGAACTTCTTTTATCTGTTATTCATGTTAGTACATATTGTCAGAAGTGTTACTGGTGGCCAACACATAGCATGAGTAATGAATATGTGAATATTTGTATCTCATGTTTGAAAGCAAGAAGTGTTTTTAAAATCCATTGTTAAAGAAGAATCATAGCAGCAAAGTTGAAGAAATATTAATGGTGTCTTTTCTTGTAATGGGCATTTCCATGTGATTCGCATTACATATTTTGAACATTTCATGAATATGTATTTGCATGTATGTGGTCTTGCAAAGTAATTGTAACTTTTATGAAAAATAATCACCTTGTGTATTTATTAAAACAATGAGATATTTCTGGAATTAAACACCATGTTCAAATGTGCATTATTTACTACAACATTATTTTAGGAGAGTAATATATGTTTTTAAGTGTAATGTTGTATGCTATCTAAATTACACACTGAAAAATGTATTTCCCTCATGCCAAAATATTACAAATGTTTTATCTATGATAATGGATTTCATATAACGTGAGTCACAGTAACGCGAATCACGCTGATTATCTAATATGTTTGTACGTTATTGACAACATTTCAAATCATTAATGACATTTTTTGAAATCCTATTTATTTATGTTTCACACAAGGGTATTCATTGTTTGGTATCATTTATATTTTAAGGAGAAAATTGTCATGTATGAAGTGACGTTTTTGTATTTTCCATTTGCTGTAACGTGAATCACGCTATAATTAGATTCAATTAAATGTCATACTATGTAATCAAATTTTTATTTGTTGACATATCTCTTATAATAATGTATTTTAAAAGGTTCAAATTATGCACAGAGGAACTTAATGGCATAAATTATTAAATGATGTCACATTCGAGGAAACTAGATTACGACAACAAACCAAGTTCGAGAGACTTTACAACAAATCTCAAACTAAGAAAAAAGTGACAGACACCGACATAGACACAAACAGGGGGGTAATGAACCTGAGCGATAGGCAGATCAGTGATGATGAACGATCTATACTTGGTAAAGGTTTAAACTTTTCCATTACTCTGACTACCCTCCCGGTCGAAGAAATCATAGCCGGTACTGAGGTAGTCGCGAAATACATGACAGAGACCGTGGCAGAAGAACTCAGAGGGCAGGTTGTACGTACCATCAAACAAGCTAAACTCCCAAAATCTAACATCAGCAAGGGAGACAGGATAGCTACAGAGATACTGAAAACAGACTACTCCATCATCATACTCGCTGCAGACAAAGGTAGAGCCAGACTTAGCAAAGACGCCACGCACAAATACAAAAACCAAATGGTCAACATCCTAAGGAAGTGGAAGAGAAATGGATCCATCTCAGACAAACTGTACTGGAAGCTATACCCAGAGTCGGAAGAACCCCAAAAATGGTATGGGACACCTAAGATACACACAAACAACACACCGCTTAGGCCGATAGTATCCAGTTGTGGCAGCATTACATACAATGCAGCCAAATACCTGGCTAGCATACTCAGCCCCCCCTTGTGGGTAAGAACTGTCACAACATCAAAAACACCAAGGAACTAGTGGACAAGCTAAGAGGCTTAGAAATACCACCTGCTCGGAAACTGGTGTCATATGATGTCACAGCACTCATGGACATCAGCTGGATGGAGATGAAATAGTTAATGCTCCCTTATTTTGTTACATTATAAAATGGAGAAATAGAAAAGTAGCTATAATGGGACTAGTTCAACTGTCAAACTTAATTAGTAGCCATAGCGGGAATAAAAAGTAGCTATAACGGGAAGTAGCTATAACAGGAAGTAGAGTTTTATAACGGGAAGACACTGGATAAGGCACTGGAAGTCATCACAGAGAGACTACAAGAAGATGACACCCTATCCAGCCACACGGAAATGACAATCCCACAGATAGTTGAGTTCCTCGACTTCTGCCTTGAATACGAACTATTTTATATAAAACAGGGCTTTCTACCAGCAAAGGACATGGTGCAGCTATGAGATCACCTATATCTCCCCTAGTAGCTAATTGCTATATGGAACAATTAGAGAAAGTAGCCATCTCTACAGCACCCCACCCCCTCATAATTGAGGTTACGATACGTTCACTGTACTTCACGAATACGACATGGAAGAGTTCACTGAACACATACACAGCATCGATCCACACATCAAATTCACCATCGAACCTGAGAAACTTCCCTTCCTGGATCTATGCACCCATATTCTGGATGATGGATCCATGAAGATAACAATTTACATGAAGCCGACACACACGGACTAGTACCTCAACTTCAAGTCAAGTCACCCTCTAACCCACAAACGTTCAGTTGTACGCACCCTCACCTACAGGGAACAGCAGTATGTCACCACAGTTGAAGACAGGAAATCAGAACTGGCACATGTCCACAATGCCCTGAGAGCCAATGGATACCCAGAGTGGGCGTTTGCACCTCCACCATCCAGTGCAAAAAGACCACCTAGCATGAACAACAATCCACGAAGACCTATGCTGGGACTATCATACGTGGCAGGATTATTAGAACAGCTTGGCCGGATTGATAAGTCACATAACATACACATATACCACAAGCCGGCGAACATCCTCCGCTCGATGGCAGTACACCCTAAAGACAAAACACCTAAAGAACACCGATGTGGAACCATCTATAACATCACATGTGACATAGACAGTAGCCACACATACAGAGAACACTCAGCCAGAGATTCAAAGACCATACAAACCTGGATAAACCAACAATAAACATTGTCGGGCCACAGGACACTCAGTGTCCATGAAGAACCCTAAAGTACTGACCCGTGAATCCAACTGGCACAAGAGAAAAGTGAAGGAGGCCATATATATATATATATATATATATATATATATATATATATATATATATATATATATATATATATAAAACAAAGAGCTCCTACCATGAACAGAGACCAGGAATACCATCTGCCTGCCATCTACAACCAAATTATCCCACCGAAATCTCAGGCAACACACGTGACACCAGTATGTGAACAAGGCCCGTAGATGACTGGTCGAAACGTCATACTCATCATCGACAATTAAGTTCCAAAGTAAGTTAACTTATACTACAATTTTGAAGGTAGTTTTTAAAAACAATTCTGGCTGGCCTTTCCCCGGATCCACATAGTGTGACATCATGCCTTCAGTGCTTACTCAGCCCATCCTACCACCTCACATATCATTTTACTCAAGGGAAACACTGCTAGCATATATATAGTCACTACACCCCCAGTGCATAGCTACAATAGAGAACCACTAGCCCACTACACCCCCACTACACAGCTAGAATGAATACAAGGTGGATTCACCCCCAGTACACAGCTAGAATACACAGTCATTGTACCCCCAGTACACAACTAGAATACACAGTCACTATGCCTCCAGTACATAGCTAGAATACAGTCAATACACCCCCAATATACAGCTAGAATACAGTTGATACACCCCTGGTACATAGCTAGAATACACAGTCACTTCACCGCTAATACACAACTAGTACTAGAATATACAGTCACTACACCACAAGTACACAGCTTGAATACAGTCACTCCATATATATATATATATATATATATATATATATATATATATATATATATATATATATTAAGTTCAGCTTCTCTCAGAAGCATAAGTACCTAGCTTTATGTCGCAGATAGAAAGACACTGTTTGCTCCTTGAAAATAATGTATTTGTTCAATGATTTTATCACAAAATATTTATACATTTGCACAAAAAGCCAGCACATATAAATCAGGTACAACTCATTTTTCATGAATGCCCTAAGATGAAACAAGTTGTGTAAGCAGCTATGTTCCAGACTGGAACTTTCAACCAAAGTCTTGACACCCCTGGGAGGTGCTCTGTGTGTAGATGTCCAACAGACACTAGACTCTGCTGATGACAAAGTAACTTTGCAGGACACAATTGTGACAGCTAGACCAGACGATGGTTAGTTTGTGCCCCAGTTGGAACATCTCATCCATGAGGCAGAGTTTAGGGGCTTGTAGGGTGTGAAAGTCCAAAGAAGCCTGCGGAGCGGTATGTGATTTTTAAAACAAATCGTTAATATGTTGACAAATTATGTTAAAACATTAATAAAGTTACTGTATTGACAACTGGAGAGTTAGCTAAACATGTATATATGATCTACATAAAAATCTGGTGAAGAAAATATGTGCTGGCAAGAAAGCCAGCCCTGTTCCTTTGTTCTATCTATTGGACATGTCCAGGGGCTCTTTATTACCTGGATGTGATTATTGGTCAGTAGTCCAAAATGCTTCTGAAGCTATAGGGCGTGCAAGTCTCGCGCGCGAAAACGAGGCTGGGGGCAGTTGGGGGCAGGAGGTCCATATACTCCATGTTAACATATAGGACTTTGTTTTGTTTTGGTCGTAATAATCGAACTGTCCCAAAATAGCATATTTCAGTTATATTGTCCGAAGGATTATTACAAGCAGAAGTAGTGGAACATTTTGCCGGTGACAATGATCACGGAAATCATGAATTTTAACCCATTATTATGGTGATTGCCATGGCAATAGCGGCAAGTACTTGTGTTTGGCGAGTTTGACTAATAATGAAGAGTGCCAGTTTTCGCGCAGTACAACCTGTTTGGGCCAAACGTATACATGTGTTGTGATTATGTGCATTTAGACAACTTGTCAGATATAAGTGCTTATTGAAACAACAACGTACAGCAATGTAAAACGCAAATCCCGTAAAAGACACATACAGCCTAGCATCGTGTCGATTATCTGCACTACGTAAATCGCTGTGTCTATGATCTAGTGTAATAAACTCAATATTAAATCGGACATTTAAGATAAGAAACGTATAACACAAGATATTTATGAACTGATTTTCCTAGTATTCATCAGTCGTTAGCTACAACTGTCATCCATCGTTAGAATATTATTCTTATGTCCAGTCCCGAATTAGTCTCGCTTAGTCCCCAATAAGCTCCAGTCGCGCGGAGTCATGCCATGTGTTGTGACCCACTTGCAGGCCCTATTGTGTTTACTTTGACATTTGCCCCAGTACTATACAGAGTGTCTGCTTTGACACCTACTCCATTGTTATTGTCCTAACTAGTGAACCTGCAGCAGGCTGGATTAACACCTCTGTGTCTTGCCTGGTCAAACTCCCATTGTTGTTTCTAGCTACTGTAACACTTGTCTCATTAGTACTCTGAGTATCCACTAAGATACCCACTTCACTACAATTGTCCTGACTGGTGGACAGACATGGAATATTTTATTTATAAATTAAAGTTCATTCAGAACATTGTACTCAAAACATTGTCAACATCAATAAAACACAATACAAACAAGCAAATGTATCTACAATATTACAAGTTGGTCTACTATCGTTGTGTTTTGGTTGGCCGATGCCAATGGCCAATGGGGTTCACTACATTTAGTTTGATGGTGATTGATCTAATCCATAAGCTACACCATTATTGGCAAAGCTGAAGCTCACCTTGACAGATAATCTTGAACGTATCTATTGAAGTCAGAATGAGTTTGCTGAGAGCATTGATAACATCAGTATTCTTAAGTGGCTGTGAAACTTAGACCGTCAAAGCAGAGATGGAAAAGTGCATCAATGCCTTTGAGATGAACTGCATGTGGAGGATGTTACAGGTTTACTACTCTTCACACACCACAAACAAACAAGTATGAGAACTGATGGAGAGATATATATCAGTAAAAAGAAGCTAATAATATTTTTGTTTTCTCTTGCATTCTACATCATAATTTAAGAAACTAATAATGGGACCTATTTGCATTAGAAATCAACACAGTCACTGGGACAGTATATCAGTTAGCTATGAATCAAATCTTTGGACAATACTTATGAAAACAGTTGATGGTTTCAGAAAGGTACCATCTGTAGCATTTGATACAACAAATAATGGCAGCAGTAATCCTTGGAAATCGACAAGATTCACAAGATTAGTTGCAGAATGTTTTGATGGACTTTCAAAGACATTCTACACAGTTTTTTCCACATGCAGCTAAAGTAAGGTTTATTACACTCCAAGCATCCTATAAAGTGATATCATGTTGAGTTTAATTGCTGCCAGGAAATGTCACACTATTGAAATGAAAACCATCAAGTTCAAGTTACTGGAGTGGGATCAGTATAATTCCCAACATAAAGGAGACCTGTACAAAGATTCACAGTCAGGATGCAGTTACATTGTTTGCAATTGATGCACATATTCATGTCAAATAAGCATCCCTAAGGAACTTCTTCAAAGTTTAGGCAATGAAGATGACAAAGAAGACAGCAGTAAAGGGCAATACATCTTGAGAATACAGTAGGCATTGACAAAGGAATTGGGACTTTAAGTGGATGGTTGTGAAGAAAAAAATACAAATACATTTGTTTTCCCAGGATTTTAAAACTAAGGTGACAACTTTTTTGAAAAGCATTAAACTCTGTAAATTTGTCTTGCATGATGTTGATGATGATATTGACTGCTTCAACTGATCAAGATTGTGACATTAATGTCCTCCCTGAGCCATTGATGAACAGGTGTTCAATAATTGCTATCAACTGATCTTGAATTAAATACAAAATACATTGTTTGATATTGTTTATAATTATTAGCCAGTACAATTAGCCAGTACAATAGAAAAATACAACTGAAAAGTGGTCTGAAAACAGCACATTGTATTGCAGAGGTGAAAAGAAAAACAATAAACCGTAACTTCGTTTAAACAAATTATGATATCAGCTCACAAAACTGATAAATACAGAGCTACGCGAAGGAAGACTTAAACGATGGCGGCGCCAAGTAAGAAGAGAAGAGACTCAGTGATTGGATGGAGTGGTGTGAGCATGGGGATAATTCACTTTTTACATTTTATTAATTATGGCGAGCAACTTGGGCGCGGCCATGTCTATTGCACCTTGTGAAGCGACGGAGCCAGGCTATGTCTATGTTAGGCAATAAATTTTGATTATATAGTATGACTTTTAATTGAATCTAATTATAGCGTGATTCACGTTACAGCAAATGGAAAACACAAAAACGTCACTTGATACATGACAATTTTCTCCTTAAGGTATAAAATATAGCAAACAATGAATACCCTTGTGTGAAACACAAATAAATAGGGTTTCCAAAAATGTCATTAGTGATTTGAAATGTTGTCAATAACATACAAACATATAAAATTAGATAATCAGCGTGACCCGCGTTACTGTGACTCGCGTTACATGAAATCCGTTATCACAGATAAATCATTTGTAATATTTTAGCATGAGGGAAATACACTTTTCAGTCTGTAATTTAGATAGCACACAATATTACATTAAAAATGTATATTACTCTTCTAAAATAATGTTGTAGTAAATAATCCACATTTGAAAGTGGTGTTTTATTTCCATAAATATCTCATTGTTTTAAAATAAATACACAGTGATATTTTTAAAATAAAAGTTGCGTTTACGATAATTTTGCAAGACCACTTACATGCAAGTTTTATTATAAAAACCAACTAAACATGTTATTTCTCGCATAAAACAACTTGACCGTGGACTACTGGAATAGCAACTTTGTGTTCATCTGACTTTGTTATAGACAAGATTTATTCTGATTGGGTGATGCCTCATATGGATTGTGATGTGCAATTTTTGCATTACAGCTTTGCTCCCTTTCAGAGTTGGTGTGAGTGACTGATCAAAAGCTGTCTTTGCTTTTGTTGTTGCCTTTGCTAACTGGCAATGATATTTACTCTTGCTTTCTTCAGGGCTCAACATTTGGCTACTCGATTGCTCATTCTCTTGCCTCTTTTTCTTCAGAATCTTTTGTTCAGATAAAAACAGTTATGTTCCCGTGCCTTCTTTGCATCATGGTCATTTGTACTCATTTCATTCTGATGTTTGCAGTAATCGTTACATTTACCTTGACTGCAGACTGCAGAGCTTCAGATGTCTTTCACTGTATTTCAATGGCTGTGAATGTCGTGAAAGAATCAGAACTCAGTTCAAGTGAATATGTTAAATGTTTATGAAAAAACATACAGGAAATAATTTATTCACAACATTGTATTGACAATATTTATGGTATTCCTTGACATTCTTCTATTTACTGCAAGTTGACCCTACACCGCCATTTTTTAAACTGGCAGTTTGGATTTGGTATGTTGAATGTTGCACTCACTAAAAGACATGAGAAGTTCTTCTGCATTACCGAGTGACCATGTAGTGTTGGGTCGAGTACCAGATGTGTTTCTTTTCAGCACTTATGTTAAATGGGGCTGTCTACACATAGTCTCTGTCAAGGATTCATTTGATTTTTTATGTCAACTAGTTATATGCCAAGCTAAAGGTCATGTCTACCAGTTAACTGGCCTAAAGTTTTTAAGGCCTTTCAAAATGGTTTTTACTAACTTTTTTTGATGTGTATGTGTGTTTGGAATCCATTCTACATTACAAAGATGAGACATTTTTTAAATTATGTTTTAGACCAAGTTAATGCCGTCGATTTGACGTAAACAAGCCGATGTCACAGCCACAGGGAGCGAACTGTCATGTCACATAATTATTTATTTGGTGTAGTTTTTCTTTAAAAGGACTCTTTGACACTCAATATGAAGGTTCTCGTGTCCCAAATTATAATGAAAAGGGATTCTTTGACAACTTTAAACTGTCTAATGTGGACAATTTTTAATTAATGTAGTAATAAATTTTAGTTAATGTAATTAATTTATGTAATTCTATGTAAGATTCTATGCATTGTAATTTTTGTATCTTCTTATGAATATATTCCAGATGGGCATTTCCATGAAAATTAGGAAAATGGTCTGACATTTTATTCATTGAATTTCAATGGCATATTACATGTTTTTGATAGGACATAACTTAAAGTTATAGGAAAGAAAAAAATTCAATATTTGCACAATGCTTTATGTGAAAATGCTACATTCAACCATTAGCACTGGTTTCCTCAGTTGCTGTTATTTTTAAAGCCTTAGTCTTATGACAATAATATTTCTGAGTCTGTTGTGTATTTTTTAAGAGATTCTTCTACACTGAGGTGGTAATTTTTGCATAACGCGAGTCACAATTTTTTAAACTTTATACAGCACCCTTTGGTACCTGGGTAGTCTAAGACTGCCCATTATAAATCTCCTCCTTCTTTTTTATACTTTATTAAATGATACAAACTATATCCATATCTAGTGAATCTATACTGTGGTATTGGACACGGAATATGTGTTACGCGAGTCACGTGTAACACGAGTCACGAAAAATAAGGTATTGTAACGCGAGTCCCAATGCATTTGTTAGATTTTTCTTCCCTTCTAAGACATATAACAATGTGTAGCAAAAACATAATATTATAGATGACAGTATGAATGTTTTCATTGATGATAATTCTACCATCAAAATAAATTTGTTTACTAATATATCCTATAAGCCTTTAAATTACCTGTTTGTTAATAAATATTTTAAAAAAGAATTTGAATCTGATTTCATCTATCACCAGTGACAAAACATAATTTTCAAACATTATACTGAATAATAAGAAACAGTAGATCTTACTTATTTTTCATAGAAAAAAAGGGTTCACATTGACTAGTTACCTGTGTACATTATCCCCACATGGAAATGGGCTGAATGCATACAAGATTTTCTACTATACAGATAAATGTGTACATGTTTCATTTCCATTCAGTTTTTACATACTAAAATATTTAGTTTTGTTTTGCTAGATAGCAGTAAGTGTAGGAATTATTGAGTAAGATTAATTACATACCTATATTTACATACAGTACCTATATACCAGGTAGGTTAACATATAAGCAGGAATTAATGAAAGATGTTAAATTGGCAGTGATAATGTTTTTTGTAAAAAGTTTAAGATATTTATTGTTTCTCTTAAATAAAACAACATTCACAATTTTGTTTTGTATGTTTATTCATAAACATTTGACATATTCACTGCAACTGACTTTAGATTATTTCACAACATTCACAGTCGCTGAAAGACAGTGAAAGAGACATCTGAAGCTCTGTACTCAAGGTGCACGCAAGGTGATTACTGTCAACAGCAGAATGAAATTAGTACAAAGCAGGGCTTTATGCAGGATCAATTTTTTGCCAGTCACAACTTTGGGTAAAAACCTAATGATACATGTCTACAATTTGGGAAGACCTTTTTTTGCTATGCTATCTTATTTTTTTTATTCAATAACACACCAACAATAATATATATATTATATAATAATGTCTTATTTAATGACATTTTTCAATTATTACAACCATGCCTAATAAAAAAAAACAAGTTACATTATGTCGCAGTGTAAATAACAAAATTACGTCATTATGTCATTAGTCATTATATACAGTACTCTCAAGCAATGTTACATGTCTACAACAAATTATAAATAAATCTTCAAAAACAACCTCATTGCCGTACTCTTCATAACAAAATAATACATTCTGTAAAATCATCATAAACGAAGTACACCATTTTTACCTTCGCAATTACTACAAAACATCAATAAAATAATAAGTCGATGTCGTCGGCGGTGAAGGTGTTGCCGTAACAGTTGGCGTCGGTTTTGCCGTGAAAAACTTTGTTATTGTGGTTAGTTTGCGAACCTTCGGCTTCGGAGGTGGAGGCATCGCGTGGACAATAATATGTAATGTTTATTCGTAGCCACGTGAGTCGCTAACGAAGCCTCGTTTTAAAGTTGATCATTCCCCGGAGTCACTCCAGACATAAACGCCATAAAGTCGAAATGTTAATAATATACAGGCAAATAACACTTGTATATTTTATTACGGATATAAATTCCCTCACGTATATGTAATTTATATGTATTTTTGACGCTTTGAAAAGTGCGTATAATCCGTATTATGAAGTTTGCGTTACTAGTTAATTCATTCCCATTATTATTGACGTGTGACACCCCAAAGGAATTAACCAATCATGTATGCTATTTGCGAAATGGTTGTTGGGGCATTAACGCATTGCTTTGACCCCTCTAGCAGCAAATGAAACCACATGTACGACTGCCGCTGTGAGTAGGCGCCCTACATGCATGCGTAAAATGAGCTTCTTGCGCTGCGCTACTGCTACGCCTGCAGTGTACGCATGAATAGTGTGGTGGTAGGCATCTTTGAGCGCCGTGCGTCCGGAAAATGCTGAATGCTAGGAATTCACAGTACTGGAAATATTTGTTTCTGGGGGATACAGAACACGTTATATTCCAGTGATGACACAGTGACACCCGTCATGTAAACTGCCAGGACGGGGCCTTATCACACTGTGACGTTGTTACCCATCCTCGAAAAATTTCCCCCGTCCATATTTGAAATTGCCCGTCCAAATGACAGGTGGACGGGTCTCTAGATAAAGCTATGGTACAAAGAGCCATGATGCAAAGAAGGCAAGGGAACAGAACCTGTCTTTTTGTCTGAACAAAGGAATAAGAAGAAAAAGAGGCAAGAGATTGTGAGGAATTGAGTACCCAAATGCCGAGCCCTGAAGAAGGCAAGAGTAAATAACAATGCCAGTTGGGAAAGGCAACAACAAAAGTAAAGACGATTTTGGATCAGTCACTCCCACCAACTCTGAAAGGGACGAAAGCTGTAATGTGAAAACTGTACAGCACAGTTCAAAATGAGGCATCACCCGATCAAGAACAATCTACCTATGACAAAGCCAGATGAACACAAAGGTGCTATTCCTGTGGTCCACATTGAAGCGGTCAAGTTGTTTTACGCTAGAGATAATATGTTTAGTTGGTTTTTATAATAAAACTTACATGTAAATGGTTTTGCAAAATAATTGTAACGGCAACTTTTATGAAAAACAATCACCTGATGTATTTCTTTTAAAACAATAATATATTTCTGGATTTAAAACACCATGTTCAAGTGTGCATTACTTCCTATACAATTATACACTATTTTAGAAGGTTTATGTATGTTTTTAAAATGCAATATTGTGTGTTATCTAAATTACAGACTGAATAATTCATTTTGGTCAAGATAAAATATGCATAATGACTTATCTGTGATAATGGATTTCATGTAACGCGAGTCACAGTAACGCGAGTCACAGTAACGTGAGTCACGCTGATTATCTAATATATTTATTTGTTATTAACAAAATTTCAAATCACTAATGACATTTTTTGAAACCCTATTTATTTGTGTTTCACACAAGGGTATTCATTGTTTGCTATCATTTATACTTTATGGAGAAACTTGTCATGTATCAAGTGACATTATTGTGCTTTCCATTTGCTGTAACGCGAGTCACGCTATCTATGAAATCAAATTTTCATTTGTTTATATCATTTAACTGTACTGTGCAGACCGTCCAAAACCGCCCAACCCCTCATACGTGCAGACCGTCCAAAACCGCCCAGTAAACTCACAGTTTGTGAGCCTTTCATTTACCGCGATCACATCCTTCTTTTACATTAACCAGCTAGCTCAAACTGCTGACCTAAGCTCTATGTAGGTCACGGAAACATGTGCTGTCGCCATCACTGCCCTCCGCGCTCCGCCCGGGCCCGTCGGCGTAAGTCCATAGACATGGACTGCCGGGTATTTGCCTGGATTCTCTTTTGGGAATCCAACTGGCGGGAGTATTTTTGTCCGGCCAGTTCTGTCAAACGCCTAGGTCGTACTAGGACTCCGGTAGCACAACAGGACCGATTATTCGCGCCCCCAACGACGGTTGAAACGTCGCTAATCGCGTGTTGGTAATATCAGCTGTTCGCAAATACGGTTGTTGTACTAACGGTCACAGTCTTGGACCATCTCCGGGGTTGGCACCGGAGAAAACCCAAGAAAGCTGCCGCGATATATGCTACATGTCTGTAGGCTAGCCCGCTTGTGGCTGCGCATCTAATAGCGCGGGTTGTTGCAATCTTTACATGTTGTCAGGCGCCTGCCTTTCTGAAATGGAGCTTACTTGTAAGCCCTAATGTGAACATAATTGACTTGTGTTATCAACAAACATGCCACATGTCTGTGTCAACTTTATCTGGGAGTGTTGTCCTGCATTAAATTATTTAAGTATCTTAGGATGTCCTTGTGGTAAAAAACATTGATCATCACTCGTAAGTCAGCAGTAGAAATTGTATTATTTTTTATTTTAAAGACTCAAGGTAGGTACTTGGAATGTACTTTATAGTTTGACAAGCACAACTGACTAAGTACAAGTACAAAAACCTAAGTACA